>JASSUY010027920.1:9535-35998 GCA_032466535.1 Forpus xanthops | reverse complement strand
CTAACATTTGGTCCATGTTCCTGAGGAAATCAGACTTTACAAATGGAAAATATGTGCTAATCCCTCAAGAAATTAAGGCTAAGCAGTCAGCGCCATATACCTAACAGACGAAAGTGCAGGCAATACAAAGCATGCACCAGGCACACCCCACGTCAGCCATAAACATGGGATTCCACCATATTTCCTTTCCTGCACAAAAGACATGCACTCAGCGCAATCAGTTATAGCAGATGGAAAACCACTGAACATACTGTTTAATGGACACTGACATGAACTGCAGGACAATACCAAAGAAGAGAAGTTGAAGGTCTCACTTGAAAAAAACATGCAAAGTGTTATATGAAATTTATGTCCCCTAGAAAAGTATTTTAAGGCAGCTAGAAATAAAAAAGCCAAAGGAAAGCCTGTGGAAATTTGGATACGGAAACAGACTATCAGTGAAGTCTTTAATCACAGTGACTTTTCTCAGAATACCCTGGCAGCCCAAAGAACCTTCTCAGTTTTAGAAATTCGAAGATGCTTTCATATTTTATCTGGTATTTTCATAGCAAGCAGGCACAATGTTTGTATTACTCTTCATATTGTATATATTCTAAACACAGTACTTTCATCACCTTTGAGACGTTAATACTACAAGACACTAAATACTAATACGTTAAGATGCTAAGGCTAGCTTAATACAGCTTTATAACACGTCCCTACAGATATTTACAACTACCCCTTCTAATAAAACAAGAAGGTAAATTAGCGCTGAAGTGGAATAAGGTACACATAAGCCTCACCTCTGTTGACCTACCTAAACCCACACTGCTTTGAGCCTTAGCCTGTCCTACACATACACAAAAAAAAATCACTCAAAAGGCAAAACAGAATGATTTAGCATCTCCAACATTCAAGCACTTCAGTTGCTCAAATGCCAATAATGAATTCCAAGGTAAACCTCTGCCTGCAGACTGCAAAAGCATTTGAATAAAACTTAAACCTTTACCCTACCAACACCTTGGTTATTTAAGAGAACTCCTGATGCTACTTCCTAGCTAAGGACACCACTTCTGCATCTGCTTAAAATCTGATGAAAAACCAAGCAATCTCTTAGCAGTTGTCTGCATGCAATTTAAGCAGCACAAAGAGTGCTTTTACTGAGTCAAATTTGAGTAAGGATGGATTTTTTTTTTTCCCTGCATTCCGTTTGCAGGAAAATATTACAGGAATAAAATAGAAGGAAAACAAAAATCAACCACAACATACTGAGATGGACATAGTTAAACAACGTTTAACCATTATGCCAGTTTTCCTTACCAGTAGACTCTAAATTGTCAGGAATACTTAAATGCACATTATGTCACTACATTAAAAAAAAATTAAGAAAACAACTTCATTATGAGTCCATAAAAGATTTTCTTAACCTATTACTATTTTAAAAATAGATATAGGAGGAGTATCCACATCTTCCCATCTTGCTTCCACCCAAAGAAAACCTCCTAAACTTGCCATAAATTCCCTCACAAGTAGGTCACAATCAGAAAAATCTGTGTTTATATCCAGGATGTTTTCATTTCAGTGCCTAGAAAACCATATTTATGCCGATAATAAATGTGTCCCCAAGACACCCTAGAATATAAACTTGCTGTAGTCCAGTATACATCTCTTCTCAAGGGAGGAATACAAGCAACTCAGAGCAGGCAAGTGAAAGTGATCAGAGGTAGTGACTTGAGGTTGGCCAATGTTAAGGAGAGACTCAGGAGGTTACGCCTATTTAATTTAAAAGCAAAAACACATGAAGATTAGGGACTGGGGTTTCCAGACTGCAAAGGAGACAGGTCACACCAGGATGTGCAGGTGTATCTTCATTCTCCTGCAAAGCCAACAGGCAGCTGTCAGATGATCTGCTCTCTCCCATCATAGACTCCCCAGTTTCTTTTTCTTTCCCAAACCTTTCCATAGTACACTCAGCAGCAAACAGCACAGCTCTGTAACACCAGCAAACACAGACAGCAGATGAAATATCATAGTCGTAGACTGAAGAAAGCAGAACAAAAAGCAGAATGAATGAACCAAAAAAAATATAACAAAGTATAGAAAATCTGCTTGGAATTTCATTTTCACATTACCCATAATTTGGGGAATAACTCCGAAAACATAAGATGGACATGCTCATGATGCAACACCTGCATTTTTTATACGCATCTTTCAATGCAGAGCCCTGAAGGAAAATCCCAGCTATATTTACTAAGTTACACCTTCTGCATTGCTTCTGAGACTATGTCCATTCTAACCAGTGCCCAAAAGCGAACAACCTTTATATTGCATACACAATAGCTTGTAAATACTTCTGCACCTTCCAGGAAACAGTAAGTGAAGGGCATAACTTGCACAAAGCTATAGAGACAGCAACAGAACTCTGACATGTCTTCCTCGGTGACGAGCTACAGACAAATCATTAACTGTGACTCTTTCTGTAGGAATTACTTCCTGAAAACAGGCTTTCCTACAAGTGAGAGGCAATCCTCACTATTCACATGACCTAAAAGATTTCCAGCTGTAGTATATTTGATTTCTAGATGGTTCTTTTCTTTCAACACTAACTTGCAATTCATTGGTACACATATATAAGTTACAAGGGCAAAACAAGAGAGCACCTTTCCCAACCCTAGTGCCACCTAGGCTGTCAAGGCAACAGCACAATCATCACAAAGCACTTGCATAGCTTTGACTTCATTTCTAGCCCTGACAGAAAAGAGTCAGTAGAGGCCAAGGACCGAGGCAAGCTCAAAAGCTCATGCATGTTGCTATTAGCAGGGCTTATCTAATTGATGTTAACAAAAAGAGATGCCTGGCTTTTTTTCTTCATAGAAGGTATGCCTTTCGTTTTGCAACTGGGGGCTCCAAAAACCATGCATATATTCCTGTAACTTCAAGTTCTACCTAACAACATGTTGCTAAGTCTTTACTTCAGTAACTTGCCAAGCGCTGAACTGTGCACGCCGTAACACAAAAGTTTCCGCTAGCGGATCATCACCCTCTAGAAACAAGATATTTTCCTTTTCCACAGCGTATATATCAGACTGATAAACCCAAACCACGTGGCCCAGACCCGGAAACAGCCGTTTTCGGCAGATTTGCCCTAGCACCTCCGGCCTCTCCTTGAATAATCGGCGCAGAGCCCGAGGGGCAGCACCACAACCCCGTCCCGGGGCGGCCTCCCTTGCACCACACCGAGCGAGGCCGCAAGCTTCCCGCCCGGGATGGGGGTAGGAAGTCCCGGCCTGGGGAAAGACGGAGGTTTCAGCCCTTCCTCAGGACTCCCGTCAGTAAGAACCCGGTCTCCCCGACCCGCCACAGGCCGCGTGGCCACCACCTGCACACTTCCTGCAGCTCGGGCACCATCTCCAACTCGCAGCCCAGCTCCGCCACTACAGCCGCGTTCTCATCTGCCGCCACCTCTGCCGCCAGCGAGAGATCGGGCGGCCCCAAGTGCTGCATCCAACAGCGGCCGAGCGCGCCCACGCGGAACGCACGGGTGTACAACTCCGCCGCCTCGTAGTCGGGCGCAGCCCCGGCCGCCTCTGCTGCTGCCGCCGTCGCCATGGCCGCCGGGCCCAAGAGCAGCCTGCCGGAGCTCGCGATCCGCGCCAACTACGCGTCACGGCCGACTCCGGCTTCCCGGCCCTGTGGGCGGGCCCAGCAGCGGCTGGCCTCTTAAGGCGAGCGCCTGGGCACAGGGAGGCTGCCCTGAGCGGTGCCGGTCGGCCGGATCGGAGCGGGAGGCGCTGAGGGCCCGGGTCAGGCCTCCGCGCCTGCGGGGTGTCCCGCCTTGCTGTCACGGGGGAGGGAGGGAGGACGGCAGCAGAGCTCCTGCTGAGGGGCGGGAAAGTGCCGGGCGCCGTTCGTTAACACAGCGTGAAGGAAAAAACGAAGTTACTGAAAATGCACCGTGTCTGTGGGTTTAAAGCAGCACAACGTCTTTACTCGAACTTACTTGAAAAGCTGAATTTTCTTCTACTGAAGTGAAAATTTAGCGCTTGCTAACCCTCTTTTTGCCTCATCAGTGTGTTCAGTAACACCACGAACAAGATTCCTGAGCCAGATAATAATTTACTGGCCCCGCTCATGCCTACGTTTTAAGACCATATGTCTTTTGGCCTCCATCTTTCTTCCTAGCCATGTGGGATTAATGGTGAGCTCCAGGAGCAATGATTTTAGGGAATATACAACAAATACCACAGTGCACAACTGCAAAATTTTCTTGTGTTATATCACCTGGGAATGCCTGCTGCAACAGTGTGACAAAGATGCCACAAACACAACCTGTTAGGAAAGAGGCAGAAGTCATTCTGGATTGAGAGAGAACCTGATGTACCTGTTGCTTGTACCAGTTGAAACACAGCCTTCTCACTTGTTTCAAGCCAAAACATCCCATTACTTCTTTAAACATTAAAATAATACTGGAAAAGAATGTGTGTTAGCAGGTGGATTTTTAGAGCAGAGGGGAAAGATAAACCCAGGAAGCATTAATGAGAAGAGATTGGGGCTTTGCAAGCTGCATGTAAGAGTTAGGGTGCTGACAGTAGAAGGTCACGACATTTTTCAACTGCTTTCACAAAGGCAAAGTAGTTAAGGGGGAGGGGTAAGAATGCAATAGCACAGCCCAGTGAGATAAGAGCATGTTTTGCTTTGTTTAGCAATAACAGCATGATCTAAAGCCCTTACACCTCACCCAGTTATATTTAGAATTGCACTGCATTTCAGTGCTGAATTTATTAGCTGTCACTCACCTCTGCCTTTTAATTGCAGTTATTATACATTATAGAACTCTTGCTAAGCTTCAGCCTCTGCTTTCTTAATCCGTCACCTTTGCACATCATGACACTCCCCAGCTCTGGAAGTAGCTCTTGATTAAGGGCTGTTACCCTCACTTCCTGTTGTATCCTCCCTGAAACTTAGCAGCTGTTCTGTGAGGGATTCTCACGCCAGTTTCAAAAACCATGCCTGCCTTTCAATGTGCCTGTTTATATTAGGAACATACCTTTCCCCTTCGTCTACTTGCAGCGTCACCTGAAATTTGGGAACACCCCACCACTTACCTGTCATAGCCACTTCTGGGGTGGAAGTGATGGGGCTATATTGATCTAAGTGCAGTGTTGACATAGACATGAAGGAGCCATTTCATCCACAATTAGTAGGATTAAACCATACTCTTGCAGAAAACTATCAGAGGTTTTTAGTCTTCATAGAAAGGAGGTAAGATACTGGCTTCAAAAACCTTTGGAAAACCAAACATACCAAACTGTGTGGAAATCAGTGGGCTGGAGTTTTTTGTAAGACCACATGAAAATGGCATCAGCAGAATTCCCCAGCACAAGGGCGGTCACTGTCAACCCCAGCCCTATCACAGACAGGAGTGTGGTTTGGAAGGGGCTAGATATTGCCATGCTGAATTATTCATATTTCATGGAATACTCCCCATGGGCTGTTCAGGTGGATGGGTTAATTTCCCTCACTGCCTCTGTTCCTCCTCCCTATGACAGGTTTGATTGTGGAGTTCTTCTGCAGTAGTTAAAAAAAGACAATATAAAGTACATAAAGCTCAGGCAGGAAGACAGGATAAGTAGAAGTTCAAGGAGCAGCCAAGGTGAAAATACCAAAGGTGAGAATTTTTAACCATAAGTGGATAACATGTATTCTGTTTCATTTCCAAACTTCAATACTAAGAAGTCATATACTTATAAAAACAACTCTGCTCAATCCAAATCCTCTTAAGAACAAAGAGAGCTATTTATTTTTATAGCTTGGAATTAATCTGCCCTTTTTATAGCAGGCACAAGGCACATGGGCACTTCAAGGTTTCCAAGAGGTACTTACTTTTCTCTGCTGGAGAGACTTTAATAATTCAACGTTAAGGCAATGAAGGATGTATGAAGAACTCAAACAGTGTAAACCAGGCAGGTATTAAGCTGAATTCTTTAAGACAAGCAATGCTGAAATCCAAAGAGCATTGAATAACCGTTTGAGTTATGGGAGAAGTGTAGGAAATGCAACAGAGAATGGAAAACAAGCTAATAAAGCACCCTACGTGCAAGAAGAATAAAAAGAAATTGTAACTAGCATGCTACTGAAGAACTCAGGTAGCCTGTACTTGGTAGTACTGTGGTATCCTGCAAGCTTAAGGGGCTCGTTTTTAGAGTTCACAGTGCACAATGCAAATGAAGGTCAGTAAACATCTGGGTACATAATCTTTCTGTGAAGCTGGTCCTAAACGGTCCAGGAAGTCTAAGGCATTAGACATTAATTAAACCCCTTAATACCAGGCTAGTCTTTCATCACAAGAAACATCCCTTTCTTGATTCACACAGCCTCAGAAATACATAAATATTTATCAAGCTTATCACATCCATGGCAGGAGTATATGGTGCTTGCTCCAGCAGACATAATCTTAATATAATGACATGATAATGCTCATGAAAGGGCAGTTTTGTGATGTAATTATAAATCAGATTTTATGCTGTTGTCAGCCCTGGCTCACATCTCTAAATTTAGAAAAGTCAGTTAAAGTACCATAGGCTTCCACTTCAAACAAGAAAAATCACCATGATAATCACCTGCACTCCAGCAGAAGTGTCATGACACTAGCAAAATTGATGTTTGTAGGTAGTCTGAAAAAACTTTGGAAAGTCAGTGTTAAGCATTACTTTGGCTTGATATTTTAGAATGGGTTCTGTCCTTGTTCATTACCTCAGTCATGAACTCTGTGGTACCTTTGTACTTTGGCAGACAAGAACCTTGTTAGTGGTTTCTAAGCACTTACAGCAATTACAGAGATACAGAAAAGTTCCAGGCCTGTCATTTAAGAGATGAGGCTTCAACAGTTGTCAGGTTTTATTTTGCTATGCTGTCTATTGCAGGCCTCTGTTGTTAGGGTGCAGCAGTCCTCTGGATGGTGGTGCTCAAAGCACTGATCAAACCCAGCTGAAAGTACTCCCCCAGTCCTTCATACTAAACAGTTCTGATACACTATTATACTGAGGTCATATTGTAAACTACAGTGTATATAGTATGATCTCAGACAAGGTTGCATTGGTTACAGGCAGCCTGGTGTTCATCAAGAGTGGGAAAGAATGGGGAGGCTGAGCAATGCCCTGCTTGTCACTGCTTCCAGAATTCCCATACCAAGGAAGAGTGGTCTGGGGGTGTGGCAGTCTTTGCATCAGAGACTCTCAAAGGCAACCACTAGCTTCTTTCACTATTACATCTGAACAGGAATGATGCATTCCTAGAATGTAGCTGTAAGTGGGACAAAAAGTAGCTTACATTACTTTTTGCAATAAAATAAAATATTAACACACATAAATACACTCATAAAGGCTCTGCACAGGTCTTTATGTCTAAACAAAGCACATTAAAAAAAATAGCAGGCAATTTGAAAGCTATGTAACAAAAAAAAACAACAACAAAAAAAAACAAAAAAAAAACAAAAAAAAAAAAAAAAAAACAAAAAAACAAAAAAAAAAAACAAAAAAAAACCACTCAGCCTTTTAATTGAATCATCTTAGGGGTTTGGTTGGTACATATCCACTTCAAACACCAAAACTAAAAGACAGTGTTTAAATGAGCATCTTCAAAAGAATAAATCTCTGCAATGAATAAAGACCATATATAGATTCCCCATGAAAAAGAAATGGTAGTATCTGTCAAACATGGCAAATGAAGAGATCATCTGTGACCTGACTCATGCAACTGCTCTGTGCAACATCTAAAATGAGATTAACAACACAACTGCTGAAGCCATGCTCCACAGCTACAAGTTTAGGAGATCTCCAGGCAGAAGGAATAACACAGGATGAAATAGAAACAAAAAGCAAAGAAAAGAAAGAAAAGTAAATAATGTGAATTTATGAGCACATAACCTTAACCAGCCTTGCAATGAAATCCAAGAAACACCAATGGTTTGATTCAAACCCCACTGGAGTTGATTGAGAATGCCTACTAAACTCAACAGTCTCTGGTGTAGGCTTGCACTGAATTTTCTGTAGATATTAAGTGCTTCATAGATATGTACCTATCCTTACTACTATAAGTATATATTCTGCAAGCAGTAGCTATGCATTAAAACATTTTATCCATTTTTTTCAGTAAACTTGTTTCTATTTTTCTTAATTTTTCTTCTTCTTAAAGATATTAACATTCTATAAAAAGAATAAATAAGAGCAATATATACAGTTCAGTAGCTGTAAATGAAAAAATATTCATAGAATCATCAAATGGTTTGGATCAGAAGGCACTTTAAAGTTCATCCAGTTCTAACACCCTTCAATGGGTAGAGATACCTTTCACTAGACCAGGTTGCTCAAAGCCCCATCCAACACAGCCTTGAACACTTCCAGGGATGGGGCAGGCACAGCTTCCATGGGCAACCTGTTCCAATGTTTCGCCACCCTCACAGTTAACAAGTTCTTCCTAATATCTAATCTAAATCTACGCCCCTTTTAATTACTGGAAGGCTGCTAGAAGGTCTCCCCAGAGCCTTCTCTTCAGGTAGTGACAAGCAGATCTTTGAAAAAGCTGAAATCTGCTCTCCTGAAGCCCAGGCTTGTGATTCCACTAGTTTTCTTTCTCACGATTTTAAATTCCAACTTCTTATGAAGTTATATATAAAAGCAATTTGATCATTCCTCTTAGCTACTGCTTAACATCTTAGTTCACAGCTGCTCTCCCAATGTTTGCATGGATCCTAAGCACTAAGTATGAGAACATCTCTCCAAGATGCACAAATTATATGACTTAAATAAAAAGTGCAGTTCTAAGACAGAAGGAATTCATGCTCTGGGTTTCACAAGTCATTTACTTCTATGAGTTCTCACACAACATAAACCACATCAGGATAAGTCTGAAGAAGCCTTCACAGAATTTCAGACTCTTTCAAAACATGTTTTCCATCTGAAGCCACTGTATTTTGCAAGAAAGTGATTCAAAGTGTCCAGGTAAAGGCATAAGCATATATCGCCTTAGGCAAGAGCAGCTGTTGATAATTTCAGCCGCACTACTGATTTCTATTTAAAAAATCTGACAGCAAAGGGGTTTGCTTTACATTTACTTAATTAATCAATAGCAGACATTCTGAAGATGTAAAACAGTATTCATAAATGGTTAGAAGTGTAACTGCAGTTCATTATAAGGTCTCATCAGACTTATTGATGCTACCTGAATAAGTGTATGTATTTCCCTTAGTATCCTGGGAACAGCAGCCCTAAAATATATCCTTTGAAACAAGCTTTTTCCACAACAGGAAGCATTAAATCTTGGATGAAGGTAATGAATTTAAAAAATTAATTCTGCCATACTATTTAACAAAAGGCACAGTAGGGCCTTATGTATTTACAACATTTTCAATCATGGGATTATATTTTGTATGCACAGCTACAATGCCTTCATCATGATGGGAGACTGTCATCTTCACCCTCAAAGCACTGTCTGGGATTATTCAGTAGAATACAACTGCAGACAGAGCAATACATTCTGAGGAATTAGGAACAAGTCTGGAACTTTCTACACACAGCAGGGCGTTTGTACTTCCAACTCAGATAAGAAACAGTTATATTATTTTTAATCATTATGCAGTACTTTATTTAATAAACTGATGTAAACACCAAATTAAATTCTCTGCCAATGTATTAAAATGAAAGAAATTAAAAGTCTTTGAGGAACCAAAGTTGGATAAGTAGCGCAGGACATATATCCAGACTAAAAGAATAAAAAGTGAGCTTGGTAGGCTATTAAAGATTTAATTAATTACCGAGGCAGAGAGTAACAGTACTAAAACCATCTGTAATGCTGAAAAAAATTAAAGGAAGGGAAAGTGTAAAAGTCTGACATTTTTATTAAAAAAAATCCCTCCTGTAGACAAAAGATTAAACATTGGCGACTAAACTACACAACACTATTTCCATGTGTGCCAATGGTCCTGTTGCAAGTGCAATGAGTCTCATTGGACTCCGTAGATGAAGAAAAAAAATCCAAATTAAAAAAAAGAAAAGAGATACTAATATAAACCTTGGGTGCTGCTGTTTAAATATGGGTACAAATTTTACTCTAAATGTTTAAGCAAAGTCATCAGTAGAGGTTGTCGTGGTTTAAGTCCAGTCAGCCATGCAGTTTTTTCACTCACTCCGCCCTCTTTCTTCACCCCCACTCAGAGGATGCAAAGGAGAATCGAAAGAACGTGACTCCCACGGGTTGAGATAAGAACAGTCCAGTAACTAAGGTATAACACAAATCACTACTGCTACCACCAATAATAATAATGACAAGGGAAATAACAAGGGAAGAGAATACAATCATTCACCACTCAACACCAAGCCCCACCCAGCAGCAAACCCCCTTCTTCCAGGTCCCTGCCCTCTGTTTTTCCATCCTGAGCATGACATGCTATGGTATAGAATACTTCTTTGGCTAGTTTGGGTCAGGTGTCCTGTCTCTGCTTCCTCCCAGCTTCCTCTCCTCCTTGGTGGAGAATAAGACTCAGAAAGTCCTTGATCAGACAAAACATTCTAAGTAGAAAACAAAAACATCAGTGTTATCAGCTCTGTTCCCAGACTGAAAGTCAAAAAACACAGCGCTGCATCAGCTATCAAGAAGGAGAAAAATGGCTGCTACTGCTGAACCCATGACAGTTTCATTTTGGATGCAGTTATTTCAGAATGGGATTGTGTGTCCTTGAGCAGGAAGGAGAAGGCAGTTCCTACCTTCATGGCAGCACAGTCTCTGAAACTCATTTCTTCCCAAATGGGAAGGCCAGAGTTGTAGCATGTACTAAATAATCCATTGTCTCTTCACATCAGCCACAGAAGTGGAGTTGCAGGCTAGAAGAATCCATCTATATCACACTGACTGCTGACATAATGGGTAGGAAGCATCTTTTAAAGGATGAGATTTCTGGTGGTTCGATAAACATAGTTCCCTAACACCTGCTAACTGTAGTTACTAATCAAAAACTTGGTTGCTGTAATGTACCATCACTTGTTACTGTAATGTTTTAAGGGTGACACAAATAAAACTTAAATAAAAAGCAGTCCTTAAACTAATTGATATTTTGACTTCTGGATATTTTCTTCCCATACAGGGAACCAAGAAGCCTTCATTTAACTCCTGCATATATACAAATTCTTTCCAATTTCTCTCTGTTAAACACAGTAGATTAGCCCTCTATTTTGATTTGGAGAAAAGTACAGGAACAAACTTGCCAATGAACATTTCTAGTTGACAAGCAGGTGTTCTTTGTTGTGGCGCTGGGAGACAAGGGAGATAATTCCTCCTAACATGTCCCCGTATTGCTACACAAGCAGACCTTATATGGCTATGGAGCATACAAACATATTTCATGAGGCTACATATGGATTGCATCATTTTCTAGAAAGTCCCCTGCATGCATACAAAAATGTGGTGGTCGTCTTTCGGAGCCGTTTACTTCTTCCAACTATCTTCATCACTGCTGGCAGCCTTTGAAGCATGAGCAATAGATCCTTATACCAGCTTAATCGGTTCGTTAACACCACAGACATATCATCCCATCCTCCTAATTATCGGTTAGTTTAACTGCAGCCCATCCTGGGCCCCTGCCATTCCAGATACTCCTTACATTTACGTCCTGTTCTTCTAGCCTGTTTTTCTTACACTCATTTTGTACTAAGGTCATAAAAGCTTAAACTACGTCAACTACAGCAGTTTATCTTGTACAACGATTCTCAGCATGTTCTCTAGCTGTACACTATATTTTTTCTCTGTACATCATGTATCTCAGTAATTTTCCATTACTACACTTACAAAGTCATCAAACTTAACATTACTTAAAATTGATTCTAAAGGCTTATGTATTTCATTTTGTAATTTTGTAGCCCCCCCATCTCAATTTCAAACAGCGGAAAGTGCCCATAAATCAATCAAAAGTTAGTACAGCAATGTATATTGCTTGTTTGTTTTCTTTTGTTCTTTCCAATGTCTTCCAAAGAGGGGAAGAAACAGTACGCACTGGAAATGACCCATAATAGCCATAATGTAGTAAACACTTAATCTGTTCAAAAACCAGCTGGCTTTAGCAAGACATGCCTTTGGGTAGGTGGCCTCAGCTGTCCACAATTCATGGATAATTCTTCCTGTACTTACAGGCTCAGTAATACATAACTACACATCTAATCTTTAATCCTCACTTCTGCCTTCCATATATCCTCTACCAGTAAAATAAGAGCCTGTAAAAGAGCTGCCTCTTTTGTTTTATATTTTTTTTCTGTCTCAGAAATAAAATGGCCTAAAACATGGTCTTGCTCTCAGCATTTTATTTCAGAACACAGAACTAAAAAAAAAAAAAAATCCCTTTTATAATGACCAAATCTGGAGCATGGGCAAGGGAAGAAACCAATGGGAAATTCCCCTTCTAGATTCTCAAAACTAATATTCCAAGTGATTCAGCTACTGTAAATGAACTATATCTCCACTTAGGCTGTAATCCTCTGGTAGGTTCCTGTACACACTGAAAAATACGTGAGCGCTAACTTTGAACAAAATGTCCTGGAATGGAAATTCATGGCTTCATTTATGTACAAAAGAAACATGTTCAAAGGGAAACACCACCTGTTCCTAGCAGATGGTAAATTAGCATTGAAAAGGATCACCTGTACTGGAAACCCCATTTTGTAATTCTACCATCAGGAGGTAAATCAGCAATGTGCGTCACAATGAAGTGCTATCTGATTTAGCACTTGCTTTTGCTCCAGAAGCATGCCTGTAGTGCATAGTGTTAAGCGTCCATTCTCTTATACTGGTGCCCATTCATCAAACTCACAAGAAGGGCGCCGAGCCTGCATCATGGCAAAATGAACTTGGATGTAAGCCACTGCATTTACATTTATTAATGACCCTTGCGAGGGACTTCAATAGATGATATACTAACCCACTTCGGGATTTCTTTTAAAATACATATAGTTATTATTCTCCCCAACTTTATTCTTCCTTTTTTCTTTTAAAATAAGCCTCTAGGATCAAAATTGAAATTGACGCAATCACTGCTCTCACTCTTAATCTTCATCTGTAATGCCATCTGACAGTCATGTGTGCAATGAAAACTGAAAGTAACCATGAACGATGTAAACATCATCAATGTTTAATGAGGCCTTAATATGTGAAGCTTGTACTACACTGTGAGTCAGAGACCATACCCTTTTTCCACCTATCTCCAGCCCACAGTAAGTGACAAAACTTGGAATTTTTTTCATTGTTACTAAGGCTTCAAGAAAGTAAGGAAAGATGCTTCTGCACTTAAAGGACTCCCACTTTATTAAAAGCCTTTTTAATGTGAAAAATTCTCACACAGTCACTCTTGAGGCAGCTGCATTACTGTTATTTTCACCACTCAAAGTACAAAATGAGATTATGAAGAGGGTTTAAGAGCTGGATTTAAATCCAATTCCACAGTTTCTGAACGTGCGTTAATGTAATATTGTGGGATTTGAAGGTACGGGTCTCAATAGCTTAATCTACAGCTTTTTCAAACATCTGGGTCATTGGCAATGTCACTGGTGCTTTTATTCTAACTAAATCAAGGGGATAATCAGAAGTATAATCCCTGATCACTTACTTGCCTGCAAGTCCCCAAAAATACACTTACAGCAATGAATCTATCTTGCTATGGAAAGCCTTGGTACAGCAGCTTGTATTAACCCTTTCAAAATACATCATTCAATGTTAAAAGGCTGATGTTTTTAAGTCTATCTTAATGACTTTGTAAGAACAAGGACTATAGATCAAAAAGGGAAGCCACCCTCAAAATACCTTCCCAAACACCCTGTTAGATTGTATTCAGTAAAGCTAAGTAATTCATATAAATTAAATATTTTCATATATATATATACACACATACACATACATACATACACACACACACATACACACACCCCCTTGTAAATCTAATTCAGGCACTGAAATACATGTCTGAACCTGGGCTTACTAAGATGCAGACAGCCGCAAGATCTGAAAGCCCAGCTGCATTTAGTAAAACCGGTAGTGTTTGCCACCTGGTGACTATCTACCAAACGCAAGTCTACCAGTCATAAAATTACCTGGATTCCCTCTGTATTTATGTTCACATCACACCACTACGTTAAAACAGTAAGTGGGCAGCAGGAAGAGAACTCTCAGCTTATGGAAGTTCTTCCCCTGCCCTGCTTTGATAACATCCTTTTAACAAAAAAATCTTCAGCATTGGGTCTTTTTTGTCTGTTTCTTATATGATGAGAAAGAATTTCAGGAGTATCACTGGGTTATATGTCCAGACACAGGCAAAGAGTGGGAAAAGTATAGTAGTTCAAAGGCAATGCACAGAACTGCAGTACTGTCTATAGCAGAAAATGAATCATTCAACCACTGCTGGCCTGGGTGTTTCTGTAAATACTTCTGAAAGAAGTAAGCTCACCATTCCAATGCAAGAAAGCTGCATGATTCTTCTTCCAAATGTCAGCTAAGCCACAAAACCTCAACAGTTCCTATGGAGATATAAATTCTTTCTGGACCTGTCTCAAAAGCACACCAAGTATGCTCCAAAGAGCAAGCAAGTACTGCTGGTTCCTCCATCCCTTTTGCTGTGTCTGGTATTCATCCACTATTCTACTACAGAGCACTGCAAAAAGAATTGCCATATGACCTTCACTGTTCATATAATTATCATATTTTCTCCTCACTATCCTTCCCTATCTTCCCACTACCACTACCAATACTGTTCGGAGGAGCTCCTTGCTGCACTCTGACTCCAGTTCTGTTAAATATGTCAAGATTCTGTAAAAGCAGAAGGAATAGGCCAGATACAACACCCCCTGTCAGGCTAACAGAGCTGTGCAAAGGCTCTGTGACGGTACAGTGGGTGGACCACACCTGTGCATTCCTGCTCTGTACAGGAACAGGTAACTGAGAAACCAGCAGCAAAAGAGAAATTTTAATTTCAATTCAGATGCATTCTTTTCTCCACCTTCCACCTCAGTCTTGGCAAAGGATGCATCACTGAGCACATTACTCGGAGCAAGATGAAGGGGACTGCCATGTATGTACTGCCATCATATTTTACGCTCCTATCTCTATGTTTTTATATCAGCTAAGACTCTTACTGGGTTTTTATAGTCCCTACAGTATAATGAATTGACTATAAAAATGCTTATGTCTTTCCCACATGAAGTTAATATTGATTCAATACTCTATTTGTACAAATGGTACATACTTATATGCATTCTCCTGCGTTAGCCCACATTATACCTAACTGCCAAAGGTTCCATTGTGGGGTTTTAATTTTAACTTTCCCAGTGAAACCGAGGTAGAGGTAGCACCTGAGAATACATACTTTGTTAGGGCCTTCTGAATTCCCTTGGTTTTCTTCAGATATTCGATAAATATAAATAGCAGCAATATATTTTAACCAGTTTCCAGGCTAGCAAAGATTTTATATTGCTAAACAATTAGAGCATGCTAACAATTAGAATAGTAGCTCATACGCTGATGCATGCCTTTCAACCTAATTAAAGGTATGCAGCCTTCACAACACAGGACTGGTCAGATTTTAATTTAGGCTGCATTCGTGCATGCAGATCATTTGGCATGCCAGCTGCTCATGTGCACGGGAGTAGGGCAGTATTCCTCAGCGTCAGCTTGGTGGCACCTTATATAAATAAAGAAATCCCCACATTACTAATATTGCTGCAGCAGTCATAATGATACATATTTATAGCTTGTCTGTGTGTGCACGTGTATTTGAGCATTTCAAGAAGATGGCAGAATACACAACCTTAAAAATTAGACGTTGCCATAAACTGATCAATACGATTTCTTCCAGTGAACACCGATATTATTTTCAATGCCTCATATGTCTGCACTACCTTCAGACTAAAGTGACATTAGCTAATGATTATAGCTGATATAATTAACTTTTCTAATATTCTTCTTTAGTAAGCCAATATTACCAAAATGGCAATAATCTAAATACTGGCACATACCAGGCTGTTGACTTCTATAAAAATCTTTGCATCCATGATACCTCTGCAAAACAGATGATCTAACATGTTAGAATTGATGAAATGCTCTAAATGCCAAAAATGGTAGGAACCAAAGGACAAAAGTATCACTAGAAGAGGAGAAAGAAACAAACTAAACATCACTCCCTCATTTGGACTAATAAGAAACATAAAAATGTTCCAAAATGTAGTAGCGGAACACATAAAATTATGGAATTATGCAAGTGGCCCTATAGCAGCACCACACTTCACTAGTACAGTCAATATAAAGCACAGTTTTAACTGCTGGTCCCATTGCTGGTCACCTTGTTAGCACTGCAAACACTGAGCTGCTTAGAATTGAGAATATGACTCTACTCCCATAGAAGTGATTTAGTAACAACTTTTTCAGTGTGTTTTGTCTTTTTCTTTTGCTTATGGTAAAGTCAGCAAACTCCTGATGCTAGAAGTTCTGCACAGATCACTTTCCATCAGAAAAATTAAAATTTAAGCCATATACACCTTTCACTTCATTTAGGAAGTGAAAGGATGGAGAGAAAGGAAGCAGGATGGAGAGAACCGGCAAATAGAGTCTCAATATTCCATTTATCTCATTGTAAACTGAATAACATGGCTTAGGTATAATGTAATCTCTCCTGTCTACTTCTGATTAGCTTCATATGATCTAAACCAAAGAGAACTCATTAAAAAAATCTCTTATCAATTCAAGACATTCCTTGTTACCTAACAGAGCATACTGTAGCAGCTATATGTTTAAATAGGAATTTGTGCAATATTTGAACTATCTTAAGATATCAATCTAGAAAGAAATGCAACTTGAAATGCATTGCAGCCTTTACTTTCCAAAGTGAAAATCCTCAGCATTCTACTTTTTAAAAAAGTTGGCCCAAAGAAAGACTCCAATGCATGCTTTGCTGTCTCACAGTCATTGCTAAAGAACCATTCTTTTTCCGGCTAAATTCCTAAAAAAGATTTATTCAGGAGACACAGAAGAGCACTGTGGGGTTAATTTAAAAAAAAAAAAAAAAACAACAAACCAAACTCCCAACTCCTCCTCCCCCCATCTTGCAAGTTATTACTTTTTTCAGAAAAAAATAAAATTATTTAGGCACTATGATATGTTATTGGTGATTATTTGTAGACATTATCTGTCCCTTCCACTTCTGGAGAACATAAAGCAAAATAAATACTACATAATAGTCCACTGTGGTCAGCTAGGCAGTAAGTTAAAGTGGAAGCTTAGCTTCCTAAAAGCACTAAAGTCAATGGAAAAATAAAGTTGACATAAATGGATCATGCAGTAGGGAAAATTAAAAGCCTTTCTGATTCTCTTTGTCACAGAATCACAGAAGTAGGAATAGTTTACACTTGAAAAACAATTACTTGGTGCAAACTCAAAAAAAAAACTAAAAAAAAGTGGACTCCTTTACCTCCAGGTTACTGCAAAATACGGCCTTGGATCCACAGTCTTTACTTATATGTGCAAGGACAAGGAGACCCATACTCTACCAGGTATGGCAAATGTAACTATGTGAGATTTTGAAGTCATATTTTAACTTGGATCATATGTATGACATGGAATTCCTCCTCACACAGGAACAAGTACTATTACTCCCATTACAAAGTCACAAACTTCAGGATTTTACTGTTGTAAAGCTGTAATTTGCTCTTGATCAGAGCCATGCAACTTGAGTTGGTTTGCATTTTTTACTGTGTTTTTTTTTTTTTTTTTTATTGTAGTAAAAGCAACAGTTTTGTAAACATGACAGTGAAAAAAAAGTGCATATAAAGGCAGAGTGCTTGGAGATAAGGAAAGCCTGCACCTTTTTTTAGATTGCAAAGATAAAAAGCAAGTAGAAAAAGGGAAGATCGTGCTAAACCAACAGTGCCACTAGGAATTCCAGACAAAACAAGAGCAGCAGAATGCAAAGAAGCTTGACAGGCAGTTTGGTAAACAACCATCTTGTTATTTCCCCCTTTGCTAACCTGGACTGTAGTACTTGCACTATCATCCTGGCCCAGTTTAAGTACATCAGCCTTCCCTCACACTAGCCTTATCATCCTAAATGACATTTTAAAATTGCAGTAGGCATTGAAAGGAGGAAGCACAAAAGCACAAAATGTAATCAGTTCTAAGTAAGGTTAAGTCTGATGTCTTTGTAATGGGGGTGCTTGAAGGTAGTTGAGATAGTTTTATGTCCTTAGGACCTTAGTATAAAAAATGTAAGAAAAATAAAATAGAAAAACAGGACCAGGGGATAGGAGCAATTAAAATAACTGATAAGTAGAGGGACAGGATGACTGCGATGTCTGTAATGTTAATCAAATTGGTGCTTCAAAGACTGCCAGCAGTGAAGAAGATTGTTGGAAGAAGTAAATGACTCTCAAAGACCACCACCACATTTTGTATGTTTGCAGGAAACTTTCCTAAGCCAGGAATTGTGGGTTTGAGCCCCATCTGGGGTGCCAATCTGATTTGGAGAAAACTCCAGGAACAAACTTGCCAACGAAGTTTTAAGATGACAAGTGGGCACTCTTTATTGCGGTGCTGGGAGACAAGGGGGATAACTCCTCCTAATATGTGTCTCCATACTGCTACACAAGCAGACATTATATAGCTACCGAGCACACATGCATCTTCATGAGGCTACATATGGATTACATCATTTTCCAGAAAGTCCCCTGCATGCATACAAAAACGTGGTGGGTCTTTCGGGGTCATTTATTTCTTCCAACAATCTTCATCACTGCTGGCAGCCTTTGAAGGATGCACAGTAGATGCTTATACCAGCTTAACCTGTCCGTTAACACCACAGACATAACAATCATCCCATCCTCCTAATTATCAGTTAGTTTACCTGCAGCCCATCCTAGGCCCCTGCCATTCCAGATGCTCCCTATATTTACGTCCTGTTCTTCTAGCCTGTTTTTCTTACACTCATTTTGTACTAAGGTCATAAAGGCCTAAGCTACGTCAACTACAGCAGTGTATCTTGTACAACGATTCTCAGCATGTTCTCTAGCTGTACTCTATATGTTTTCTCTGTACATCATGTATCTCAGTAATTTTCCATCACTACAGTTACAAAACCATCAAACTTAACATTACTTAAAATTAATTCTAAAGGTTTATATATTTCATTTTATAATTTTGTACCCCCCCTTATCTCAGCGTACAGACCGTCAACAAAGGAAAAGACTTCCTATGGCAAACTGAGCTGCTAGGTATTTTAGAAGGGCTGCACAGAGACACAGGTACATGTCCTAGAGATGTAGATGCCTCTCTCAACAAGCTGGACTAGTAACTTCATGCTAAAACTGTGACAGAAAACTTGTGTCATCTATTCTCTGATATTCTCAGAGAGGTTCTAGTTGTCCGTATCACCACTTAGGTCATGCAAGCTGCCATCAACAAGCATGAACAGTGGAAAGACCTCAGATCTTCATGAGTAGTCCAGTAACCTTAATCTTGATACACAAAATCCATCCTTTCTGGCAGAAAGCAATTCATGAATGGAATTGTGTAGAAACACTTTTCTCTGTTCACACCTTTTCTCTCTAGAGTTTCTAGTTTCCTTTTACTTCTAAAGAATATCGTAATTAAAACTGCAGCATTTTAAGGATTCATTTGAGATCATCAACTTAGTTTCCATTAGCCTAACATGCCTTCATGCTGAGTACTAAACACTGACCATGCAGCTCAATTCAGATCTATGTCTCCCATCCTTTGAACTATCTGTATTATCTTTCTCCCTGGCAGTCTGAATACAAAAAGTGTATTCATTCTCTCTCAAGGTGAAAAAATTTAATTTCCTTCATGCATAACCCAACATTCACATATGAATGAAATACCTCTATAAAGGATCAGAGGACAATTCCAGTTTAGACAGTTTATGTCCACCCGCCAACAGCAATGATGAGAAGTACAACTTGTACACCTATACTCTGTCACACAGATCTTTTTATCTATAGAGATTTTTGCATTGTAATTTTCATCTCTAGGATCCTGCTTATCAGCCTGTCCAATACGTCAAATTAAAGATTTCTTCTATTAAAGTAATGCAAAGTTAAAAAAAAAAAAAAAAGTGGGGGGAGTTATTCCAGTAGGTTTCTTTTGTGTAGCACAATGCATTTGTAACTATGGAATGCCTGCCACCTACTCCATCACAGGTTTGAATGGCAGCTGCTTCAGTAAAACAATAGTAGCTATGCAGATGCTAATGCCAGACAATGGCTTGACATGCTGAACCATAGTTCAGCATTGTTACATTGTGCTTGAAATCTGACTGAAGTGATAATTTTGTTATGACAGTTGGAATGCTTTTATATCCTTTTCTTTTTGTGTTTCTGCATAACTTTACTAGATCACCCAAGTTAAAAATGACTGACCATGGTTTAGTGCTGCAATAAAAATGTTTCTACACAATTGTCTTACCTGCATTGTAGATCTCTTTAATGTATCTTTTGAAAGCTTGGAAGGTTTTTCAAACTGACGATCACATGCCTTTTATGACTTAACATTCTGAGGCAACAAAAGAAGACATTATTTTCAGATAGTGGACTTGGCTAGGCAGTAAATACATGAAAATACAGATAAAACCAAAAATCTAGCAAGATATGTTCCACCTTTAGGTAATGTCTCCCATTAAAGAATCTCTGTACTATCATTAATTTAGTCTCTTCATACCAAATCTTTAAAGGCATGGGCTTGTATGTATATACTTATTTACTTCCCCAAATAGCAAAGAAATTACGCATCCACTATATAAACATTCAACAGTAACAGAACACTAAATGCTAAAGAAAAATGTGGGTTGATGACTGCTGCTGCTGAACCCATGACAGTTTATATTGACTTTAGATGCTTCTGATTAGAGTTATCTGTTTATATTTTCATAGCAAAGCTAATCTGGAATATTGAGTTACACAAATCTCAAATGCCACTTCATAATGATAATTATGATAACTAAGCAATCAAAAGATACAGTGGTTTTACTTTCATGAAAAACTATGCATTTTGATTGAAAAAGTGCTTTTTCTTCTGATCTCACAATTTCAATAAAGCTCTTTTTTTTTTTAGCTTGTTTGTGTACTGTTCTCTCTTTTATAATGCTTTTTAAAATCACATAATCAGCTTATCCCCCTCTTGAAAGCTTTATTTTCTTAATGTAAAATTTCTATTCTACCTGTCCCAGTGATAACAGTGCTTTGAATTTATGACCTTCAAGAAAGTGTACCACAAAAATCTCTCTGATAAAGGTAATTAGAGATATGGACTTATATAGTAATCTTTAAATCACTTATGAAGAGAAATGAAGTCCTGAACCTGTGTATTCAACTCAGCCAGCACTAGAATTGTGACCCAGGTCTCCCGGCACTCCTTTGAAACACACTGCAGTTCAAACACTACTTAGTCTTTTCCATTTCTAAAAAATATATACAGACTAGGACAGTTAAAGAACTTTCAGCCATGGTCTTTTCAATATACAAAGATCCACAAAAAAAAAAAACAAATTGAAGAAGATCCACATAATAAATGACATTGTATAAGGCTATGACAAGTTTTTTTAAAAGCATGTGTTAAAAGGGAGCAAGAGCTTAGATAGGTCCTGTAAAAGCTACTACAATCTAATTATTAGACTAACAAAACCCTAATTCTCAACCATCACTCTTTGTTACCTAAGCAGACTTCAGGTTGATTTAGCACTAGATCTGGTCAAAAGTTCCACTTACTCACTTTTCACTGAACAACCCACCTGGGTTTGGTACTAAAAACTGGGAGACAGGATATCACAAGGGGGAGGGGTTAGTTAATGCTATTATCTTTAATTTAACCATGTTTAAAAAGAAAAAAATGTAACTATTCCTAGGAAGTTCCAAGGGTACCCTAAAAGAGAAAAGCAAGCATGCAGCTCTGAACACCCTTTACATTGCTTGTAAAACTATTAAGAATATTTCAGTGACCTGGAAAACAAAACTTTTACTAATATGGACATTTCTTACAGCAGCAAAACCAAGACTAGGATCTGGGTTTGAAAAAAGCAAGCTGGGACCACACCAAGCTCTGTTAACCACAACACACGAGACTATGAGTTCCACATGTTATGTCATTTCACATACATTCGGAATGCACCATATGGTAGAAGTAGTTTATTTGTGGAGCTGGACTGCGCTTTTCTTCTCTCACACACAGACACATTTTTGTCCACTCTTTCATCTGTTATTTGTAAAAACACATTACAATCCTCACACTGCTGTATTCTGCACAGCAAGAATCCTGGCTGCTTACAAATGTCAACTGGTCTGTTAGCATAGAGAGGAAAAATGCAATATTATCTGAATGGTTAAATAAATAAATGCCTTTTCCACAATTCCAAGTCATCCATCCCACGTGAAACTACAGAGACCATACTTCTGCTTGATTTATGATGCCCTGTTAGCCACAGAATTACTTAGCAAAATCAGTTTGGCTTGATGTAAAATCCTCTCTCTTCACTGAGAAAAAAAATGTAAGCCTCACAAAAAGAAGACATTAATTTAGAAATAGTTGAGCTATCACTGACTTATCAAAATAAAGCTGGAGACATAAATCAATTCTGCTGCCTGGACAAAGATAAATCAATAAAGCTCAGAAAGACATTATTGATTCTGTACCCATCATTCAAAGGCTCTTCATTTTATTCCTCAGCCATCTGTTTAATTGAAATGATAATTCTGATAACTTCTGGTAGGCCCTGTGCATGTTGTCTTTGATACAATGTTATTTAATCAAATACAGATGGCGTATGACCTCCTGTCAGTGGGAAATCTAAATGTGTTGCCACATGGATTAGTTTGGATAGATACATTTTGTATTAAACAAAATGCTTCTGTCTAAACTTTTTCTTACATGACCCTTAGCAGGTAAGTATTTTGTTCAAATCACCATAGAACCAGAATATCTCAAGTTCGAAAGAGCCCATGAGGATCATTAAGTCCAACCCCTGCTCCTCATGAGACTACCTAAAACTAAATAGTATAACTAAGCGTGTTGTCCAGACACTACTTAAATTCTGACATCCTTTAGTTCCAGCTATATTTCTGCTCTTCAACTAAGCAATAGCTGAAGAGCAAATTAAACAGTTAGAAAAAAAACGCCCTTCAAACGCCCTTTCCATCTTAATTCCTGTACAGGGATTGAATCATTTACTTACATTTTCTCATTGGGTGGTATTTATAAAGCATAAGGACAAAAGTGGAGAAGCTATGAAATGTACTGATATTTTAGCATGTTTATGGATTTGTTACTAAAATCTAACTGAATGAAAAATAGTATTGGTCTGTAACATAAGATGGTAGTGCACAATGATGTGTACATTAAGTCAATAAACCTACAACAAGGAAAAGCACTATACAAGATTATGTAGAAATCCTATAGTGAGAAACTATAACTAAGATTAAATTTTTTCCTCATTTGAGAGAAGTTCTTTATCAACTATTAAAACAGAGACAAAAATTCTTTTCTATGACAACAAACAATGGAACTATTTTCTATTTAGCTCAAAAAGCATGACAGAGCTCCTGGTGCTCTGCAGTATTTTCCTCCATCATCAATGTACTGTGGCAAAATACTCTTGACTATACTGCTGGAAGATAGCATGTAACATATTGTACAGTCTTCTTCCAGTGCTATAATTACACAGCAGAATGAAAATGCACATCAGAAACTGAGGACATCAACTGAAAATTATTAAGCTGTCAAGTGCATTTGGCACAAGCTTTCTCTGCCCCAGTTAATCTCATTCCTAACTAGAAGAGCTCAAATACATAAAATAATATACACCATAATTAAGGCATAAAGGCCCAGATTTGCAATCCTGCTACTTTGTTTTTATCGTACTGTAAGCACACCAAAAAAAGAAAAAAAAACACACCCAAAACAACAACAACAAAAAAAAAAAAAAAAAAAAAAAACAAACAAAAAAAAAAAACACCAAAAAAAAAAACAAAACCTTCCAAAAAGTAATGCACAAGCAACCCAAAGATTTCAGCTGATAAATTTGCTAATACATTTCATATAGCATAAAACACACACAAAAAAAAAAATATTCCAACCTGGATGTACTTCTTGCTGAAGTATCTCTGCATTCACGCACAGCCTCACCATTTTGCTGAACTTCTACTGAACAGTAAGAAACAAATTCAACAGAAAATATTCTATTATGTCTGTTTGAAATCTTAATGGTAATATTACCTCTGATTTAATCATTTTAACTTACTTGTTGCTGATGAACTGAGATTTGTAAGAGATTCTTGTTCAACAACCAAACCATCTAGTATAACTGTCAGTTCACCTGTTTGCACCATGCCACTCTTGTTTTCCAAAGAGAGTTTCAACTGTTCTTTCACCTTCTCCACTAAAAATGTAGTTAGGATGGGTAGAGAGAGATAAGGAAAGGAGGGATAAAGAAAAAAATTGAATTTTAAACATTAAAAGACTTTCAAGGCAAAAACATGATACATATTTAGTTGTACAAAACTGAACATGAGGAATATTCAGATGATTTAAATTAGCAAAATCACTAAGGAGCTGTGTAAATTTACATCTACTGTGTGTAAAGGCACAGTTTATTATAAAAAGTTATTGGCCATTTACATAGAATATTCTATAGGTATGCTGTAAGATCCACATGGCTTCATAACTTTGTTGTTAATGATTTTCCAGGTTTGCTGTTTCCACTAAGCCCCTTTGAAATTATGCACTAACATAACATGAGACAGTTTAAAGTCAATCAACTTCAGAACTACACATCCAAATATTACAAGTCACTGGGAACCTCATTCTACAACCAGAGCTTATGTTTATTTCTCATATAACCTTCCAAAACTAATTCTAAGAGACAACAGAAAAGAATATCACTTTAAGGAAAAAGTAAATGCAAAGACTGCAGAGTCCTTCCTCATTTCTTGAAATTATTTTTGGTAAATCCTCACTAGCATTTTCATAGATCCCAACTCCAAGGATTAAACAGTAACAGAGAGGATACTTACATAACCAAAAATTAAATCAGAAACTATTTCCACCAAATGAAATTTTGAGGAAACTGAGATATGCAAAAAATATGAACATGGTGCAGTTAAAGAATTCCATACGACTGATAAGCAATGCACGTATTTGTTAGAGAGACATACATAATCCAGAAGTAAAACATACTGTGGATACTGCATGATACTCTCTAAACCAATTAATAGTACAGAGTTTAAAACTACATGTGAAATCCAGACACAGTCAGCCATGAATTAATCAGGTAAAAATAGCTAAGGCCTTTTAGTATTTGTGGTCTCAGATTAAAAGATAAATTTTTCAAGTTATACAACCACGTTTCCCTCCAAATGATACCACTCCAAGCTAAAGTTAAAGCTTATCGTACACTTGATGCATTAAATTAGCATTTCCTTTTTTTTATTTTTTCATTCTTAACATATATCCTAAATGAACAAATAACACAAAAACAGGGAAGGCTACCTTAAACTACTGCTAGATACCCCCAAGCTGTTACTTTAAAGAGCAGGTTCAACAATGTAGTTGGGCAGCAGTGTAGTTACTTGCAGATACCCACTGCAGTATTTCACTGGATTTCAAAGTACTTCACTGGAGCAAACAAGCACAAAGCTCCCAAATCTACCAGATTATAAAGGAGTCTGCATTTTGGAAAATGGTACCATCTGAAAGAAGAAACCTACCACCAAGTTGCTAACATATTTATAAATCATCCTTCCTGCAAAGGGTGATTGGTTTAGCTTATGCTATTTTAACAAGTTACCTTCCCAAACCAGATCAACAGTTGGCTTCAGTTGAGCTGAGCTGGCAAGAAAGCTAGGAGGAGTGTGGGAAACAACTCAGTACTGGTAGTGCTCAGCAGCAGAAAATAACAGCACTAATTCTAAAGTCTCTGCATTTAGAGGACTTCCCCTTTACATTTTCTTCAGTAAAGACCCTTTCAAATGCTGCATTTTAGATTAGCCATTATCAGTAACTGAATGAATAAGGGATGCCAAACAAGTTATTCTACCAGTGAACTACTGGACAGTACAGTGTGCATCAAACTGCTGACTTGCCAAAATGAAAAATGCTACACATATATTACTTTTGGTGCAATATACAACTAACTCACTCAATCATTCCCTGAAAGAATTTGCTGAGTTGTTGGATCCTACTACCCCTAGACCCCTAGATATACAGTAATAAAGCATTAAATACTTTTTTTAGATATAGTCAAAATATATCCTTTTTTTTTTTTTTTGCTATCATTACTAGAACCCTGGTTTCTTCTTGTTTAGGGAAGTTGTAACTTGACAAAAAAACAATTTTCCTGCCTAGCTATGGAATCCTGGGCAGCATCTTCACAATACTGTTGAAGAAATCCCACCTGCTTTTGGAGAC
>JASSUY010027918.1:1179-75310 GCA_032466535.1 Forpus xanthops | reverse complement strand
CCGTCGCCTCCCCCTGTGCCCGCACCCTCGGCCGGCCCCGGCAGCGGGAGGCACCGGGCGCGCCCGCAATGCCTTATTGTTTCTGTAACCAGCCGGGGCTGCCGCAGGCGACCGTGGTGCTCGGGGCGAAGAGGCTCTCCTCTGCTCTTACAGGGGAGAAGATGCCCCGGGACACCTTTTTCAGCCATTTTAAAGCGGTAACCTGGCGTTTTGCCGCGGGTGCCCCAGCCCTCCCCTCCTTCTGTGGAACTCACTCCGTGCCCACCATGGCTCACAGAGATGTGGGGCTCCGTCTTTCCCTAAATCGACGCTGCCAGCAGCCGCCCTCCACCTGCTGCCCCGAGCTGAAACCCCGGCCTGCCGCTGGGCCGAGACACGGCTTTCTCTCCCAGGGATGCGGCCAGGCCTGGCCCCTGCTCTCGCTGGAGCGCAGCCACCTATTGCCCCGTTCCCGAGCCGGGAAACCGCCAGCCTTTACCCTGTCCCCGAGCCACGGTCCAGCCCATCCTCATTCAAGCTGCAACCCGGGAGGCAGCCGACCCCAGGCCGAGTGCAGCCTTCCGGGGGAGCCGCGGCTTCTCCCCTCCAGGCCGGGTCCCTAGAGGGCTGGCCAGTAGCCGAGAAGGTGAGGTTGGGCTCGGAGGTGGCTGGTGGATAGTTAGAGTGGGAAGCGAGCGGGGAAGGCGAACGGGAGCACGGATGGCACCATACAAGCTCTCCACGTGACCAGAATGTGTTTATCTTGTCCGGCTAAGCCTGCGGAGGCCAGCCGTGCTTCCGCGGCACCCGCGCAACTCCTGCGGACGGGGCCGGGCCCTGCGAGAGAGCGGAGACCGCATCTATTTGCTTTCGCTGTCGCTTCGGCTCTTATCATTTGTCTTGTCATTCATCATCAACCTCTCCCGGTCTCCTCCCCATTTGCCCCCCGTTGCCTCCCCCAGGGTCAGTCGGGAAAAGGCTGGGAATCCATCTGAGGATACGTGGGAATAAGGGTGGGATGGAGACGTGGCTGGGGCAGCGGGGGTGTTGGTTGTGAATAAAAGCAGCTGCATGCAGAACAAAGGTGCTGGAGGGTGGCTTTTGGTGGTGGAGCAGAACCTCGTAAATGGGAGATTTCCGTTCACAAGACTCCACTTGCACAGTTTCTGTCCTGCCCTTGAACTGACAAGTGAATATCTGCATCGCAACCAGCAAGTAAATCACCCTGAGCCTGGCTGGGGGAGGGAGCGCACAACGCTTCCCTCGGTTGCTAAGCACAGAAAAGTGGGAGATTTCAGCTTCGCAGCGCAGCCCCGCTTCCCCGCTACAGTGTTTACTTTGGGAGCCCAGAGAAACGCGCTCCGTGTTTATCCCGGAGAGTGCCGGAGCAAGCTGGCCGTTGCGTGATTAGGAGCGAGCGGAGGAGCGGCCGTGGCGCGGGATATCAAAGCCAGACCTCCTTGGCAGGGCTCCCAGGCTGGGCTTTACTGGCACCCGCGGGATTCCGCGGGGCAGGGCGAGCGCGGCCCGGGAGGCAGCTCCCGCTCCCCTGGGCACGGCACCGGGGCACGGGGGAGCCCGCAGCAACTCGCGGCAACGGCGTTTCTGCAGTGGGCTCCGCGTTAACGAGGAGCAGCGGCTGGGCTTGCCCGCGGGTTCGGAGCTTCGCATCATCAGCTGCGGGCAGCCGGCCGGTAATCTCATTAGTGCCGTCGCGTTCGGGGAGAAAAGCGCCCGTCGTCCCCGCCCGGCCTCTGGAGAGCAGGCAAAGGTCTGCAAGGCAAGGCCCCGCGGCCGTGCCCTGTTAATGTTCAACCGGGAGTGGGAGAACCGTGCTTCTCCTCCCGGCTCCGCTCCGGGGGGTGCCGACCCCCGTCCACCGGTGCCGGGCAAGGCTGCGTGGAGGCCAGTCCAAGCGTAACGCACCTCTCCTTTTTACCCCGCCGGAGTCTTCTCTCCTTGGAACTTAGGCTAAAATAACATTTGTGTGCACGTTAATGATTTATTTACGTGGCTAATAACGCTCACATTCTCGATGATATTTGTCTAGGCGAAAGCCCAGCTGTGAAATGCCCCGCAGCTGTAGCCAGTGCTAGAACAGAATGCCTTGGAACCAGAAATCAATGCTCCTGAGATGAACAAGTGGACAACTTATTAGGCTTAGTCGCTCCATACGCCGTTCCCCGATAACGAATAGGTGAAGTAAAAGTCACGATAAGGGACACGTCTAGGAAAAGTCCCACATGCCCACTCCTTCGCTGTGAGGCCGGGTAATTCTACATCCGTCCCTGGCCAGGGCAGGGCAAGGGGCTGCCACATGGTACTCGCGGACAGCCTGGGGTCAGATGGCGATAAGGACTCCGAGTGCCCGCGAGAACGGCCCCGGGAGTAATTGATAAAGGTGTCCGGTTTCCCTGCTCGCTCCCGAAAGCAAAACAGACAGGTTCAGCAAGATCACGTAATCTTGGCGTCTCTGCCTAGAAACAGTCGCGCGAATTTTGCATTTTTACTACCCATTGAAAGGAAAAATACCTGTCCTCACGCAATGCAAATCCTTATGCAAATAGATTCCGCGGCCATCCTGACCTTTCAGCCAATAGTCATCGGACCGGCATTGTGCTGCCCCCCGGGGCAGCATCACAATCCCGAAAGCACAAACGGGATCGGGCAAACTCCCCGGCAGCCCCCCGCAAACTCGCTGCTAGCTGGCAAAAGTCCGAGCAGGAGCCTGCGGTTAGGCTCCGAGGCCTTCACGCATCCTTGTCGAGCAGCGCCCCATCGCTAAGTGCAATTAACATAACAAACACCAAAATAGGAGAGAGCGGCGCTGAATGTAATTTTCAGGCATACAAAAAAAAAAAAAAAAACAAACAAAAAAACCCCAAAACAAACACCCAAAAAGCCCAAACAAATGAAGAAAGGGAAAACCCCTAACTTAGCAGTTGGAGCTATCTGGTGATGAACGAGGGGAGAGAGGTGGAAGGAGCCCTCCTGCCTCGGACAGGGGCCGCGGGCGATCCCGCAGGCCCGCTTCGGGAGCTGGGACCACTCTTAGCGCCACAGCACCATAAAGCATTGCTAGACAAGTGAACTCCCCCGACGGGGCTGCCTCCCGCTATGGCTCCCCCAGAACCCTCCCCCGTTAGGAATCGTCTCGGCATGATGGGGTCGGCAGCGCGGGCAGGCACCTCGCAGAACCTCCTTTCCCAGAGCCTTCTTCCTGCCCCCACGATAGGCACACACCGCAGTCAAGCTCGTTTTCCTGCCTCGGGGGAGAGGGAGGAAATGGAAGGGGGGGCGAGAGGGGGAAGTAGTGGGGTAACCCCCTCCCAGCTTTTCCTTATATTCCCCCTCCTCCTGTATGTTAACTGCCTCCCATTACCCGCTGAAGTTCACAAAAGAGCAAGACATAAAGAGAGAGAGATCGAGGTTTCCGAGAAAAGGGAGAGGCGAAAACAGCGAGGTAGATGTAAAGAAAAAGAACAAATCGCCGCAACCGAGAGATCCACCGATGGCCTAGGAAGCTAGTGGTATCCGGCCGGGGAAAACGAGGGGAAGGAAAGGAGAAAAGAGGGCTTTAAAAACTGGAAGGCAAAAGCTGTTGGGGAGGAAGTGTAAGCCGAGAGGGAGGCTGGGGGAGGGGAGAGAGCGCCATCTTTTCATGTCACAGTCACAGACACAGCGCTGGGCTCGGCCGCAGCCTCTCGGTTTCTTTTTAACAGCGGAAAACGTGCGATTAGCAGCAGACGGGCGGAGACGACCAGCCTGCGCACACACGCAGCCCGCTTTCTGTCTCCGCGCCGCGTAAGCCCAGCGCTCAGCCCTGCTGCACCCCCTCATTAAAATCCCGGAGATTTCCTCCTCCTCTTTCTCTCTGAGGAAAACAACGCCTGCCACCGCCTGAACCGGGGCAGCGCCTCCCGTCCGCGGCCCCACCGACCTCCTGGCCCAGTCCGGCCAAGCCCTGAGGGTTGCCCGGTCCACGCCGTCCGGTCCCTGCTTCCCCGCGGAGGGCTGATGCTCATCCCCTATCCCCGGAGGCCACCCCTTCGAGACTGCACGGCCGATGGGGGGGGAGCCCGGCTGCAGCTTTCCCCCCCACTCCTGTCTCCCGTCCCCGCAGGCTGCTGCTCGCTGCTCCCACTCCCCCCGTACCCTCCCTCCTTGCATCCCGAGGGTGGGGGGCAGCGGTGGGGAGCAGCACCGGGATGCCCCCCGGGACCAGCCGGTCCCGCAGAAGAGCGAGCCCTGTCGCCGCCCAGAGCCCCATGAAGGGCGCTTTATTCCGCAGCGCTCAAACCCCTCATTGTGTTTGGCAGAATCACCTGCCTCCTCCGGAGCCGGGCGATTAATTTAATGCGATACAGACCGCGCTCCGTCCCGACCCCTCCTCAGCGGGGAGATCTCAGCCGGGCGCTGCGCTCTCCCCGCAGCCGCGACGCGGAGGAGGGGCGCGGCAAGGCACGGTACGGAACGGCGCAGCACGGAGAGGCGGGCTGGCATCCTCCGAGCACCGGCTTTCCCGGCGGCGCCCGGAGAAACCTTCCCCGCCCGGTAGCGGCAGGGGCAACAGCTCCGATCGGAGTCACACAAGCAGCCGCCGTCGCACAGACCTGCTGGGTGCCCGGGGGGAGCTGCGAGGCGGGCGGGGGCCGAGCCGTGCGGGGACACTTTGCACCGAGCCGCCCCCCGCCGCTCACACCGGGGTCAGCGGGCAGGGACTGACCTCCGCCGCAACCAATCCGCTGCCGCCGCGCTGGGACCGCCCACAACCGCGCTCCGCCGACGCTTCTGATTGGACTACGGGCTGACGGAGGCTCCGCCCATTGCTCTGCCCCCTTGCCGTAAAGCCGCGGGGGAGAGGAGGAGGGAAGGTTTTACGACAGGGGCGTGGAACCGGCTGCGATGGTTCCGGCGTTCTGGCGGAGGATAGTCGAGCCTTACGGCGCCCGGGCGGGCGGGGGCGGGTGAGTCGCGGTGGTTGCCTAGCAGCGGTTGCCTAGCGACGGAGAGGGGAGGGGCCTCTGAGGAGGGCGGGCGGAGGGGGGATCCGTGGCCCGAGGGGGGATCCGTGGCCCGAGGGGGGATCCGTGGCCGAGGGGGATCCGGCGGGTGGAAGGAGGTTGGGGTCTTTCTGCGCGGGCGAAGGAGCGCGGAGCCGCGCCGGGTGGAGGGCAGGAAGGGGCTGGAAGCGTTACAGAAGGGCCTCGGGTTGCCGTTAGGGCAGGGAGAAGGGGTGTGGAGGCTGTGGGGCCTTCTGAAGAAGGTACGGGGGAGAGGGCCTGCAGGCCGCAGGGCGCTGTGCGCCGGTTTGGGGCAATGGTTGCGCGTGTCCGTCTCTTCGTTCCATTCCTTGTTCGTCTGGAGTAACGCTTTTAGTGAGCGTTTCCTACCAACAACCCCTTGCTGGGGTTTCTGAAGCGCCAGTGATAGGTACAGCTCTCCGGTGAGGCCTGATTGGGTTCCTCTAATCGCATCTCTTGTAGCTAGAGGTGCTCACGTAAGAGCAGGTAAAGCACCTGGCATGCTTAGGTGTCAGAGTTAAAGGCCGCTTGCAGCCTTTGAAAGGAAATCGCTTTTAGAGGCATTTACAGTATTTCAACACTGAGTAAAAGCATATTCTTTATTGAAAGGTGAACCTACGAAGTCATTGCAGGTACAAGTAGCCTAAAGTTTGTTTTATTTCTTAAATGATTTGACCATTCCTTTGAAAGGAGACCCAAAGCCTTCAGACTCAGACCCAGCAGTCATGGGCTGTGTTTTCATTTTGCCGTGTCTAATTTTTTAATGAAAATAGGGTGGTTTTCTTGGAAAATTTCTTCCAGTTGCTACTCATGCAATTAACATTTAATAGTATGCCTCATTACTGAGTAATTTTGTGTCATCATAAGCCACTTGTGTTAGTAAAATGTGGTATCTCAGTGTTAGACCATTCAAATCAATGCTTTCTACAACTTTGTGCTAAATTAAGTACCCCATATAACGGAAACATACATATTTTATAAGTTTGATTTAGGATGTTCTGGATGCATTTGCGACCACTTAAACTTTGCTTGGTCCTTAAACCTTAAAGGCTTCGACTGCCATCTGAGTTTTCATCTCCAGTTCTTTGGTTCCCTTTCCATTATGTTTCCTTTCTCATTGTGTTTGCAGCTTTGCAGGACTTTGGTTTTGATTTTAAAGTTTAATTGAAGTAGTCATGAAAATAGTGTAAAACAAAGTATTTATTTGGGGTTGTTTTGTATAGTTTTCCTTTCTGTCTTTTCCCTGATCAGTCTATTTATATGGGTTTTAGGACTATTTCTTACTGGTCATGCAAGAATCTGGCATTATGAGGAGTTACTTTAATGGGTGTTTAGATGCTGTTGTGAATAGCTCAAATAATTAATAAAAGTAAGGGTTGGAGTTTAACATTTCTTGTGTATGAATACCATTGCTTTTCTTGACTCTTCAGCTTTGAGCTTTTCTCTGTGCTTTCTATGTTTGAAACAAACTTAGTCATTGTTCGACATTTTCTCCCTCTTTGAAGGAAATTTCTTCAAAATAAGTCCCCTCACATTTCATTTCCTTTAATGACTTCTACTCATGGGCTGTTGTCATATGTGAGTGAGATGTATCTTATAGATGTTCTTGTAAAGTGCTTGCAACTTAATGGCATCCTATCAAAGTATTATAGTAGGATCAGAGAAAGCATGACCAATATCATGTGGCCGAGGTAAAATCCCATAGTGGATGTGCTAGAGGAGTTCTAAATTTCTTGTAGCTTAGCAGTCTTGCTGTGTCGTATGAATTTGTGCATGGGGGATCTGTTCATTTACCACATAGGGTAATAATTCAAGTTGATTTTGAACACAGAAGTAAACGTGTCAAGATAATTTTATTTTATTAGGTATTCCTTTAGGAAGAAATAAAACTCAAAGATAGGAACAATAGCCACGTAAAATATTCAGTGATTTCTGAAGAAATTTTACGAAGTTTCAGGTCATAAATTTCCACCTTGTGTAGAATTCCAAATAGATTCTGCATGCAAAGAAGGAATTTATTGTATGAAGTACCAGATTTATTCTTAGCATCTAAAATGTGGAGTATGGGAAAGGATGGGGGAAGGGGTCTTATTTCTGCTGGGTGAGAAGCATACTCCAACATTTCGGAGTTGTCAATCACTGCTGAATGTGTCCTTAGAAGTACCACACTGGAGCAAATTGTAGATCACTCCCTGCAGGCAACTTCTTATTCTGCAGTTTTAGATCCTCTTCTGAAGGGAATACTTCCTGATGGTGTTAGAAGGGAGGAGTCTGTGTACCTTACCCTGGTCTAGCCCTAATTCATTGTACCTTTGAGAAACCATTTTGTCAGTGCATGCTGCAGTTGCAGTTGAAAACTCCAGTTGTAAAAATAAAGGTGTAATTGTCAGTATTTGATAGTGCTTTAAAAACTTGTGAAGAGTAGAAATTAAACCAAAAAAAGCCTCATATACTGAATTTTAGAGTTTCATTGTTTACTAATATTATGCTAAAACCCAACAATAGTTTAAAATATTTGGTGTGATGGTAGATGCCGGTGTAATTGATACATAAGTGGGAAGATCTTTAGAATTTCTTACAGGCTGGAAGAGCTGTTTTCTTCCATTGAAAAGAAAGGGAAAACGTAACAAATAAAACCCAGCTACAGAGAGAGCTTCAGGAGTCTACCTGGCTGATTATGCCAAACTGAAAGATGGGGATCCTAAAAACATCTTGGTTTTAAACAGTGAATTTGTGGTGTCAAAATAAGTTTAATAATCATACTGTGAACTCTAAAAATGTGTGGTGTTCTTTTGTATCTTTCTAGTTATCAGTTCAGTAATAGCAAAATATTTCTTTCTAGGTAACTTAAAAGAGAAACGCCTGATAGTGCTTCTGTTTCTCATACTGGATAAAAACCTCAAAGCTGATTTGCAGTGATGGTGAATAATCAGTGAAGACATACAGCATTTTATGGAATATTGAATGTTCGCATCATGAAGATCTCTCTTCTGCAGCAGATGTATAGGGACGTGCTGGTCAGCATTCCACTGGCAAAGGAAAGCCACTATTATTCCTCTTTACTTAATCTGTGTGTTGAACAGCCAGCAGAAGGAGATGAATCATGTCATCGGATGCATCTGCCATCTACTAATGGTGCTATTGGGAGCCATCAGGACACTGAGATGTCAGATGCAGTTGTCCCTACAACGGATGATGTATCAAATAGCTTTGCAAACTTGAGCTCTTCATTTTGTCCACGAGAAGTGATGCTGCTTCAGTTAACCTTGATCAAGATGATGGTTGCTAAAGCAGAGTCCCAGGAAATAGAGTTCAGTGTGAGACAGAAGTTCTGTGAAATCTTTGTCCTTCTTCTGAAGGAGGCAGAAATTGACTCAAAATTGGTAAGCTTTAATAAACTTTTGAAAGATTTCTGTGGAAGGAGGAAAAAAAGTCAAAAAGGGACGTAGCTTAGATACTTTTTTCTATGTGTTTGCAGGTTTGTCTGCTCGGTAGTTGTGATCAGCTGTTATCTCACATGGCTTCAAAAAGTTTAGCTTCGCTTGTGTGTTTCCAACTGAAGGAAGAAGTAAGTGTGGCATAACTTTTCACTGCTTAAAAAATGACTTAGTGGATATGTGCCTTCACGTTGTTCCATTTGACTCTAGAGCCAGATTTGGCTCAAAAGCAGTTGATATGTGATATTGTAAAATCAGAAAGTTATTCTAAAGAGGCTCCTTTTGTAAGCAGATCTAGAGAGCAATATCAGAACTGCTTCTTTCCTCCATTCATTGCCTGCACGTCTGCTTTAGGTTTAAGAAGCACACCTGCAGTCTGCCGAACTCTCTTAGTCCCTTATAATGCCTCACAGTTGTTTCACTCCGGTATCAGGAGCAACGTGAAGGTCATAGTTTGCCCACAAAGTGCATTTTGAGGGGCTTTAGTTTGTTAAGTTATGGATAGGGAGGAGATGTTATAAATATTCCAAGAGATTATTTCTCTCTTGAAATATTCTCTTTAAAGTTGCAATACAGGTCTTAAAAAAAAAAAAAAAACAGTAATCTAGACTATCAGTGTATTTTACAGTTACTTGATACCTGTTGGGTGATACAGTAGACAAAAATAGGTAATAACCTATTGAACATTAATCAAAAGTTTCTCTGTATTCTCATGTTTGACTATTCCAGTTACTTTGGGGTTTGTTTTTTTACTTGCCGTGTATTTGTTGAATATATATTGTAGCCTCTGTAGTAGCGTCTCTGAACATGTTTCAGAAATATGTGATATTTCTTGCAAAGTTATCTGAGAACTGTAAATTCAGATATGGTCTGTCTACAGGATTACCTAATTTTGGGTAGGTCACATGACATCAAGAGGTTTGGTTTTCCCGATTGGAAAATAGAGATTTTTCTATTGCATGTGTGACTTCCTGCTGGTAAATAGAGGCCTTAAAATGTGCTGGACAGACATATGAAAGTTTTGCCTCTTCTTACATTTGAATCTTTTTAATGTACAACTTTAAATCACTGTGTTATGATTTAAATTACTTTGCGTAGCAACTGTAAAGCATGTGTGATTGTGTTTTGAATGGGTTTTCACAGAACACATTGAATGTCACCTGGCTCACCTTCAGTTTGAAGACTCTTTCAGGATTCCCTATGAACACCCGGGTAGCACAATGTCTGTGGACTCTTACGACTGTTGTCAAGGTCATGCTGAAAGATAAAGTTTTACCTAGAGCAGGTACTGTCGAGTTTTGTGATGTTATTCTTGCACGAGTGCCCACTAGGGGGAGGAATGTTACTTGTAATCTCGTCTAGAGCAGCTTGTCTGAAGAACACCTACGTTCTTCATTGCAAAGAGGGTGACAGAGTACTGATAAAATGCAGTGGTTTAAACATGCTGAAAACCTAAGTTCTTCATTGCAAAGAGGGTGACAGAGTACTGATAAAATGCAGTGGTTTAAACATGCTGAAAACCTAAGACTGGTCACAGCCACTTGTTTTTTGCTAATCTGATGATTTAGCTGACTCTGTTTCACTCCAGCTCTACAATGTTTTTCTCATTGCTGTAGGTATTTTGAAGTTGTTGGCTCCTCTTGATGCTGTGCTCGAAGGATTTTATAATTCCATACTGCTCCATCACTTTGACAGTCACCACTATGCTTCACCTTATTCTGAAGCTACAAACACTTTGGTCAGTTTTATAGATCTACTTGAAGCACTTTTGGCTTCCAGAATTGAATTAGAACCACTGAGATGCCAGAGAATGTTGTTCTTGAAAGTTTCTTATGTCCTGGATGTCATTAGCTCATCAGTTCACTATTTAATCAAGAAGAAGTTCATTTTGCTCCTTAAAAAATGTGTACTTTACAAGCCTAGAGAAGATGCTAAAAGTGGATCGCTCTTCTTCCAAACCCCATCTTTACATGAGGATATACTTGCACTGAGTAATGCTGTCTTGCAGATTGTGGATTTGACTTGGCTTAATCAGATCCCACTCAGTGAAAAGGCCAGCTATTTTGGAGGCAGTGAAGCTGCTCCTGGAGATGACGCTGCAGGTGGTCCTGACCAAACTGTTCTCAGAGCCTTTAGTCTGGTTGTGCTTAAAGCATTGGAATTCAAGTTTCAGAACTCTGCTACAGAAGCTGAAATCAAAGGTAATAGCCTTTTAGCTTTGTTTATTAAGCAGCAGGAGTTGTAAAGGTTTCAGATTTTATAGCTCATTAAGACTGTAAATAGAATTCAGCTGAATTAGTGGTGGTAGGAGGGAGGAAAAAGAAGACCTACTCAAGAAACATCACTGTGTCCCGCCTAGTTAGTTGTCTTCTTGCATTTTATTCTATCCTTAGCCATGCAGTATGGTGAGCTTGAAACAGCTGTGTTTGAGGTTGAAAGCTTTTCATGTTAGGAGCATGTGTTAATATTTGAAGTAGTTCAGCCAGCCTGGGATCACCAGGCTTTTCTCCAGTTGGAAGAGGGCCCATAGCACAAGCTTCTACTATATTTGGGGTGGGGAACTGCAGGTAATGCTCTCCTGTTTTCAAATGTGGAGGTAGAACTTTTGAGTACTATTATGTACTTCTCTGGGTTGAAAGCACTAGGCATTACATTCAGACATACAATATAATTGTCAAAAACAGCAGAAGCAGGAAAAGTAAAAATAATGAATTTATAAAGTAAGAGCTAGGAAAACTAGGAGATTCAGTAGAATATAGTGGTTGTGTTCTTCATCCTGAGCAGTAGGTCTAGTCCTTTGAATTAGTGGGGGTGAGGCATATTTCTCATACCTGCTTACTTGTGTATGTTTGTTCTACTGAATAGATGAATTAGATTAGTAGAGGAGCAGCTGTGGTGCTGGGGCTATGCCAGGAGGCAGGCAGTGGGATGGGGAGGGAATGCTGTGTAACTTGCATTCCTGATGGGAGAGGATGCATTGCTATGTCACACTGGTAGCTAGTTAATGTTCTTTTCCTGTGCTGTAAAGTGGTGAGATAAGTCTTTTTTGTCTGAGAGACAGATCAGGAATCTCAAATCAGGATTCCCTGGAATTCCATCTTTCCACTTGCCTTTTTACCCCTGAGAGGCAAGTGATGCACATCTTCTGCTGCTGAGCTGTGTGAGCATGGATGTGCAAATTCTGAGATTGAAGCAGCTTGCTGTCCAAGGATTGCAGGCTTCATGGCAAAAATGGAAAGGCAGTTCTGAAGCAGTGTTTCTAGTCAAATATATGTGAGAATGGGTGTTCCTTATTGTCAACCAGTTGATCATGTGGCAAGAAGTAGAAAATAATTTGTATTTCTTCTTAAACAAGAATGAAATTTCACAGCAGTTTAAATATATTGAGGCATTTTAATTCAAGTTCTGAATGTAAATGTTATTTTACTTTTTATGTTTCTACATTTGGTAGCAGGCATAAGATCCATTTTAATTTATCTGACACTGCAAAAGAGCTGTGGGCTTCTGTAAGAAAGTTCCTGACACTTTTCCCAGATTTTGGAAGATGATGTGTCTGTGATGCCATTTGCATTCTTAGAGTTTAAATATTTGTGGAGAATATTTTACTTATGATCCACCTTCTCAAAAATGTATAGAAACTGAGATTGTCTAAGGAGTGAGTAGAAGAATGTAGGTTAAATCTATTTTAGATGTCTGTGAAAATTCTTTCTCAAAGAAAATATTCCCCTTCCTTTTCCAGATTGGTGACACAGAAATGGGTTCTTTAATTAGATTCAAATACCCCAACTGTCAAGAGGAATGTCAAGTTGAAAGAAATGGTGCTTCTATTTTCGTAACATTAAATTAAGTGGTTAAAACAAGCACCAAAATGCTTTAATATAGTTACTTCCCTTTTGGGAAGCTGCTTGATCTTATCTTTTTTTTATTAGCATGAATTAAAGTGGCTTAACTTGAATTTATTTCAATTTTGAGCGTAATTTCCAGATAGCTTTGATTTATAGGGAAGAATTCAGTCTGAATAGTAACTATTTGTAACAATGATAATTTGCTGTTCTTATTATTTTCGAAGAACAAAAGCAAATCTTAGTCACATATGAAGGAAAACCACATAAGTATGTGGTAAGGAAAATTGGCTCCCACGTTGCAGGAAATTTCCCTCTTTTTCTAAACATTGAATTTCTGTTGTGTTACGTGAAAAACTGGTACCTGATACCATACTACCTAGTACATCATTAGTATCGAAGAGGGAAGTTTCTTGACTTAAGGGGAATATTCTGTTGTACGAATACAAAGCTATTTTTATGAGTAGCTGCTGCATTAAGTGGCATGAATTTTGAATTGCTTTTCTTACCCAGGAGTGAAGTGTTTAGAGTGAGGGAGAAATTAAGATTTTCAGGGAAAACACTCTTTTGTTAATCATTCCAACAAGGGCTTTAGACCATCTCAAGAAGGTACCTTCATCTTAAGCCTGTATGTACTTGAAGGCATGCATCATCCATGTGGAATGCTTTTTATAAAGAATATGACTATATTGCAGGCTTCATACTTTGTCTTACTGTAGAAATAGCAATTTATTCCCATCAACTATAGATGACTGCAGTTAATTTCTACAGTGAATCATACTGCAAAGGGCTTGCTCCAGTCCTAACAAAACATGTCAGTTGTGTTATTATTTCACATGGGAAGAACTACCCGAGATGACATCTCAGCAATGCGTTCACATTGAATTATTACATCTGTGGCATTGACCTTTATTTCAGGTCATCTTTAGTTTGTGATGTACCAATGGAAACTTCTGGAGAGCTAAAAGAAAGTAGAAGTCCATGTGGTATGGACACAGTCACATTTTTGTGGGTTTCCTGATACATGCAGATTTTTAGAGGTCTAATGTTGTTCTTTATTCTGCAAGTTTATGTGTGGAAGGAGGGTTTCACCCTGTTGTACCCAAAACTTTCTAAGTCACCTCTGATTATTCTTTCTTGAACTTCAAGGAAGTGAAGAATGCTGTTAGATGAATAAATTGTGTCATTAAGTTTTACCGATCTGGGGTGCGAGGATGGTACCCAATAAGTAAATTAATTTTAGGCATGTTACATGCAATTGTTAACTTTGGCATCTAAACTCTGGTATGTTTAGAGTTTAATAGAGTAGCCATTCACCTTCAATTTAAGGGTAGATAGCTGCTTGTGGCTTTCTGCAAAATATTTCTTAATTTCTTTGGTACCAGGAACTAACCTGTGCAATTTGATGCTGTGTTGAATCAGTTGAGTGAAGTATTGATAAAAGCATTATGAGCTATTATGCACTGTTAATTTCAAAAATACTAAGTGTATGTTGTCTGGTAACAGAAAAAGTACAGCAAAATTCAGTTGCTTCTCTTTTTCAGGAGACTTTCAGAATTACATGTTCCAGCTGTTGATATTCTGGAGGAATCATCTGACGTCTTCCCCACAGTCTCGTCCAGTTGTACATCACTGTGAATGGCTCTCCTTGATTTTCATAGAGCAAGATGATGATATGTGGGAAGCTGCTAAAGCCTTATTACTCATTTATTTAAAATCTGATAGGTTTGTGTACATTTTTCTTTGACAGAACTGTGAAGAATTGTAATTTAGTGAGCTTATCATGATACACATAACATTACCATTGATTACTTTCGTGTAAGGAAAACTTAATAAAGGCCAACCAACGCCATGTTTGACCAGGCTTGGAGGAACCTGCCCAGTGGAAGGCATCCCTGCCCATTGCAGGGGGTTGGAATTGGATGAGCTTTAAGATCCCTTCCAACCCAGAAAATTCTGGGCTTCTGTGATAATTTAAAACCCCTCAAGCCTTAGGACACAGCTATAACGTGTGGCGTAAGAGCAGTTAACTTTGCTGATAATTTGAGAAAGTGTTTTGGATTAAGATGAGAGAGTTATGCAACAGTTTCCTATTAAATACTTTATCGTATCCTGTAATTCAGAATAATTGACTTCACAATCTAAAGCAGTGGTTAGACAGAGATAAAAGGCAAGACTTCTTTCAACACCAAGACTTTGACAATAATGGGATATTATGATTAAGGAGAACTCAGGGACTTCTGGTAAAGTAACCCTCTAAGGACTGGACTCATGTTCATTCCAGCTAGTTGATAAAAACTGTTATTGCTAACCAGTAAGACATGTGTTCATGAATTCGTCCGTGGTTTACTGTGGTTTAGATTACCATGCAAGATATCCTAATTTATAAAAGCTCCCTTAAGCTTCAGATAGAAGATACTGCAAGCAGTAGGAGGAGTACTGCTTAAGAAAGTCTGTGTTCAGTGCTTTGCCTTCCTAAACTGACTGATCTCCCACCACACCTGCCTTCATTCTTTCTTTCTAATATGAAGACTTCTGTTTTGATTTGTACTTTTTGACAAAACTGAGTTTAATCCTTTTCATGACTTCCTTTTAAGGTTACGCCATGATGCTGCTCATAACTTAAGCCAAAAAGAGGAAGAAGCCTGGAACTTCCTTACGCATGCAAGTGGATGTAATCCTCACTGTATCTTTCTATTTTTTCTGGAAAAAATTGCATTTGATTCCACAGTACTTCTAGATTTTCTGATTTCATCAGAAACTTGCTTTCTAGAGTACTTGGTAAGGTACTTAAAGCTTCTTAGGAAAGACTGGCATCAGTTTGTAGATGTCTGTAACCATTTTGATACCAAACATGGTGCTTTTCAATCAATTTCTTCTGTCAAGCCACCCCGTCAAGAAAAACAAAGCTGTAAGACTGATGAGAGTTTGCAAAATGCTTGTTGTGAATCAGAACTACAGGCTCTGGTATCTTTGGCTGCTTCTCACAATTACTTTGCACTTACAACAGAGCAAGGTGATAATGAAGTTGGAAAGTCTAACCAGTCTAACTCCTTGATAGGCACTGATAGCACATCTCTGCTGGGTTCTCTTCAAAGCCTTGTTAATTATGACAGCTCAGAAGACTCTGAATTAGAATCAGATGGAAAAGACTGCTTGCTAAACACAAAGCAGGTGCCTTTAAATAATGAGGGTGAAATGGGGATAAGGGAACTTGGTTTTAGCTACATGGATGGTGAGTGGAATACGCTCAAGGCTGAAGTGTTGCCTGTGAAACAAAAGGGATCTAATGCCTCATCCAGTTTGACTTGTATGGCATCTTTGGATAATGTCATTCCCCAAAGGATAATGCTTTACAAATCAACAAAATGTTTGGAAGAACTGCAGGAAGCTATTTCTAGGTTGCAGAGAAGGAATCTTTTCCCATACAATCCATCTGTGTTGTTGAAACTACTGAGCCACATTGAGCATATCAATAAGAGCATGAATCCACAATAATCCAGAGTGGTTTTCTAGTGGGTTTTTTTTTCACCTAGTACACATGGAAATGTTTCCATGAGATGAATGACTTCAGAAGCTCATGCCTCTTGCACCTGGGATTGTATTTAACCTGAAACAGGATAAACGTGTTATTGATTGACACTTTAAAAATCTGCTGTTGCATTCAGTGCTATGATCCCTTACCTTAGGGTCCCAGGCTTATTCATGGTATGTGTGTCAGCATATGTATACAAGGACTAATTGTTAGGTATTCAAAACTTGATACTAAGTAACTATGTGAAAGGTTATCAACAATAGATGATACTTAAAGTATTGTCAGTTATACTTAATGTCATTCTCTATGAAGTCATCACCAAATTGGTGGTGATTCATGGATTACAATGAAATGTTAATGTGACACTTGACTGCTCAGAGGTTGAGCTAAATAAAATATTTCAGTGGGGGACAGTTTTGGTGTTTATACTGTGTGTTCTGCATCAGTGCTTTGCTGTGAGTGGAGCATCTCAGTTCAGATGTGCCATTGCAGTCATAATAATCTATGCTACATTTACTGGCGGAAGTGCTTAGCTGATGTCTAGGATGTACATTTATAACTTTTAGCATTTGGCTAATTCAATGAGCAGTGTTATCACTTCACTGAAATATTTAGTTTTTCTTAATATTTTGTGATATATTCCTTTAACTGAAAGGTAGATATGAGACTACCTTGCATCGTATATTGCCTGCTTATAGTACACTTTAATGGAATTTTGTAGCTAAAATCGAGCTTAGGTAATGCAGAAGTGAAATTCCAACAGAATTCCTCTCTTCCATTATGTATTTTATGGAAGTGTAAAGTATATCTACTTATTTTTTTACAATCAAAAACAGGTAACCAGAAATTGAGTGTCTGCAGTGCAGTGATGTTGAATTCTTGCACTTGCATCTTTTATTAGATCTAATTTGTATAACTTGAAAAGTGTCTTAAGAATTTGCTTGGAGAGACTTAGTTTGGAGCAGGATCCAAACCAGTGAGCACACTTGGCAGAAAGCCACCTAAAGGTACACTTAATGTGCAGCTTGTAGTGGTCTTACAAGGGTTAGGTGACAAGGGTTGTCCTTGACAACAGGGACTACTATAAACATCTCAGACCTCATAAGAACTGTAAGAAGCAGTTTTCCCTTTAGGATCATCTCTTGAAGGTAAGTGCTCTTATTCTAATTGAGAGCCAAGTAAGTTCTGTCTTCCTTTTAAAAGCTATTCAGTATTAAAGTAGATAGTTAAGAAGAACAGTCTCTGGAGCAGGTGACTCTTAACTTCCAAATCTCAGTGGCCATCTTCCAGATTAGTTTTGAGCTCTGAGCTAGTGAATCTATTGGGAGGGAAGAAAAGGAGGTGAAGCCTGTGGGATACTTTAGCTGGAAATTACAGTGCTCTCCAGAGGCACTCAAATGGTATGATTTCTCAGATGGGAAGGTTTGAACCTTAGGCTTGCTCTTTCAGATTGATAACTGTAGTCATTTGCCAGGTACATAGGAAGGAGTGATCCCCTTGACTAGCATGTAGATGTGAATATTCTGTGTGTGTTGTGCTTTTGTTTCCTGAGAGAACTTTTGTGCATAGGAGTAGGTAAGCATATCAATGAGTATAAATTTTTCCATTCATGCTTATAGTTGCTTTAGTTAAAAACTAAACTCTGTAGTCCAGGGCAGAATAATTCCTGCTTTCTCTTTACTGTTAGAACTTGGTTATGTTCTGCATGCCGAGTTGCTCGTTTCTGTCACTAAAATGCCACTGGGTGTGTTCAAAGATGGAACTCTAGAATACTTGAGAACTTTTCAGTTCAAACATGGGAAGTGCCTTGGGCAAGGTGGTTGAGCAAGAGTTTCTCAAGATAACAATTTTAAACACAGGTGGGATTTCAGTGAAATCCTTTCCCACTATCCTCACTTCTTTTCTAACCTAGGCTGTGCTGAGCAGTTTATTTTAACTGAGTAACTTCTTGTTTTCACTGAACAGTGTTCAGCATTTCTTGGTCTATACTTTGCCAGCTGGAAGTATCTAAATCACAACAGTATTTCTCAGACTAAGATAAGCAGGGTGGGAAAGGTAGGATGGGGAAGTAATTTCCGTTTTGTTAAGTGCTGGTCTTGTTTGCCAGTGATTGTTGCAACTATAAAACCTTTCTTGAAGCGAAAGTTTAGACATCTCAGAACAGTGTGCAGAATTAAGAAGTGTAGGAGCCATAACTTCTGATTTCTGAGCACAGCAAATCCAAAGGCAGGCCAACTGTATTTAATTCTTACAGGCACGAAGTTGATTGTGTGCCCAGTTGGTTATTAGAAATGATCATTCCCACATGTTTCACTTCTCAGAAAGCCATTGTTTTAATTCTCAGTTTTAGTGGTAAAAATGGGTAAATGTGGTTTGTATCTGGCAACTGGATACGTTAATGTGTTGATATTTTACCATTTATGAACTGTAGGACCTGAGATGGACTAAAACTGATGCAAGTCAACTTTATTACACTTGAGTGTGAGCAGTGAAAGTAGTTCATAGGTCTGTGGCTATATTCAAACAGTCTAGCACAAAAAAAAAAACACCTTGCAGAACAGTTTGTGTTTTAAACCATTGGTGAATACATAGAGTGGGTTTGGTTCAGTTTTTGTTTTTTTTTTGGTTGTTTTTTGTTGTTTTTTTTTTTATTTTACTATCTAAAAGTACAGGCAGAGCTGTAACTTCATTTGCTACACCAGATTGACTCAGCTGCAGGACATGTTACCAATGTTAAGTTAGAGCTTGAGAAGTAGGTCAGTTATTACTAGGAGTTTGATGTGCTTTGCCTTTAATATTGATATCGAACTTTTCTTGTGTTGTTTCAAAGCAAGACACAGAACAAAGCAGGTGACCTATCCGGAGACAGTTTTCTATCTGAGGACTTATTCTGAAACATCCACAGTCTCCCTTTATGTCTGTTGTTTTGAGGAGTTTACCTTCAACATCAATAGAATAAGTAGTTTTAAGGAGGTAAGCAGTTAGCACTAGAAGTTACATGCAGGATATGCTTTCTAAAAAGAGTATTTTTGAACTTAAATATTTGTAGAGTTTGATTGCAATTATAGCTGAATCCAGGTGCTTTCATGCCTGTGGTTTTTCAGACTGGGTTTCCTTTAGTAGTTTTGACTGCTTTCCATTTTAGTTTTAAGACTTGTAATACATGTTTTAATCCTGTAATACAAGAATAAAAAGCAACATTGAGAATTTCTATACTTATGATACTCTTGTAAAGCTAGTGCTTCTTTCTTGCGCTGTGTTGTCTGGATGGGTAAAGAGTGATGCTCTGAGAGTCTTCTGGTGGTGTAATCAAGCAACGTTTGCATTTGTCTTATGTGCAAGTTTTCCAAATTGTTGAGGTTTATTTTCATGCAGTTGTTAAACCAGTGCTTCCAGCCCCAAGGATCGACAAGACATTTCTTTTTTTATCCTGCATTATTTGTACTGTTGGAAAGGAATTACAAAACTTTGTATGAATTGTTTAAACTAATTGTTAAATCTCTAGCACTGCTGCCAGAAGAGTTTGTGCATCAGTCTCATGACTATCTGAAGATCCTCATAGCAGACAGGTGTGTTATTTGAGTGACTTAGCAGTTCTCTGTTTGGAGTGGAAAGGGTAAGCTATACAAGTCAATCCTTAGATACAGTTGTTCTGACTAAGATCTTGAGTAACACTAGTTTTGACACATTGCTTGCTATAAATGGGAGCAACCGAAATTACTCTTGATAAGTTTGCCTTTTCAAATGTATTAGAACAGACTTAGAGAAACTACCTTGTATAGACATGCAGTTCTATGTTAATTGCTCTAGTGTTTCTGCTTACCATAAAGGTGAGTTTGACAAATACATGCAAATTGATGCTAAGTCAAGAGGAAAGAAAAGCATTTTCTTACCTAGGATAATTTAACAAAAAAATCAAACTGGGATTTTTGCATAAAAAATGCTGACCAGACTGTGAACCGAGGGGTTCTTCACTGCATTGCATGCATCTCTCTCTGTGCCTCTGGATATGTAAGCATTCTTAATTGTTGCCCTGGAGGCTTATTGATACACAGGATGTTCAGGGTTTAAATGTAATGCGCCTGTTAGTAACTACTTGAAAGAGAGCATGACTGTGATATTTATATCCCTCAGTAGTTACACAGGTGAGAGAAATTGGTTAGAAGGCAGTCCCCAGGTAATGTCAATGCCTTTTCCTGGAGTCTTTTCCTAATGCATATTTGAAGCCTGTTAATAATCCAGTTCTCTTCATTTTATTGAAGTGATGGCAGCTCGGGTCAGCAGTGGTGTAAGTGTTCCTTCACTTCTCTCCTCTGCCTTTGTCCTTTCAGTATTACTACTAACATCCCCTTTTTATGCAGTTGTCATCTGCCTTCTTGTTGTTAAGACCCAGAGTCTCAAATAGCTGAGTTTTCTAATTCTTATTAAATTCATGAGAGCCAAGTTCTGAAACAGTAATTGAAAAAGACGTAAGCATTTTGAAGATTTCAGCCTGTGTGTTCACATTGTGTGTTCCCGATTTAGCCCTGCGATGGCATTCATGTACGATAAGTATTTGTTACCTTAATGCTTGCTGTGTTTAAACTCAGGTGTTTAGTCTTCAATTATGACAGATGGTGTTATTAATTAGAATGAACCTCTCCCATACAGGGGGAGATTAAGTAAGATTATGAATCAGGTCATACATCCTAGTAAGAAAGGTATTGAGAAGAAAGCCTTTTGAGAGATTGTAAATGGACTTCTTCATCCCTTTTGTGTAGGGGAAAGTTGCTGCATTAGGAGAAGACACAAAATCATGTGAAGAAGAGGACCTTATCCCTACAGATTGCAAGGCTGAGTTACGTATTGATGTCCTTGAACATATGACTTGGAATGATTAATTTTCAGTTATTTTTTGATTCTTGAGGATCAGGAAGTATAGGAATAACAAGCTTTTTTTGCCTTAGTCTTGAAGGAATGCTGGGTGACAAGCAAATGGGTTTCACTGAGGGTGAAAAGAGAATTCAGAGTCCAAATTATATGATTACTATTAAGTCCAAGATATTACTATTAGATCAAATACAGCACATTCCTATTTAGTATATACATATGGCTGAGATTTTATTAATTGTCTGTCAGTGAGATAAAACCATTTAGCAAATCTGAGCAGGGACTAATAGACAATGTTCAGAACCTTTATCTGTCAGCTCCGTGGATAAATTTAACTTCATTTAATTTTAAAGCAGAAAACAATCCAAACCCTTAAGCTTTGGAGGTTTCTGTTTTGTTTGGGAGGGGGAATATGACTTGGGTTCTGTTTGGGTTTTTCCCCTGAAAGCGCCATCCTACGCAGCAGCTCTGATTCTGGATGTGTAAGGTTTAATACAGTCTTGAAGATTTGCCAAGAGGGTTTTCTCTGCTGAGAAAGTTAACTAATAACTATAATCTGTCTTACATAACTGCTTAAATCTTAGATGAAAGCTCTTGTCCAATGTGTGGATTCACTGTCATTTAATATATGTATTTGTCTGGAGAATGGAAGTAAATGTTATGAAGTTGTCTTGGTTTGTTCTAATAGTTTTTTCCCCCACTGAAAACCTATACGTAATTTCCAGTGATATGTGAAATAATTCTTTGGCTCAAATACATGCCTCCATTATCTAGTTATATTTAACTGCTGATTGAGTAGGCGCTATGCTGAGTGCAAGGAGTAATAACACTTAGATTTTTATTTCATTTTGGTTCTTAGTGAGATGTACAGACTGAGGTGCTTTTGGTTTTCTCTTTTGCAGCATTCAAATTTAAGTCCCCTGAAGGATAAAGTCCTATGAAATTACTGCAATATTTGAAAGGTCAGTGGGCAGCTTTGATCAAGAGGATATGGTTAGCTTAGTATTTACCATGCAATATCTTTAATCGTGTAATAGATTTATTCATAGGTGGTGAGGATACCTAATGAATGCACCTCAAAAAGTATGAAAAACATTTTTTGCCATCTTTTCTGTAGCAGCCCCACATTTGCTCCAGTTAAATAAATGTGCTTTTTGTAATTTAGTGTGACAGTGAAGAAATCGTGGATTGAGGCATAAGAAAGGTGTTTCTGCCAAATACCTACTACATTACTGGCACTATTAGCCAAGTGATATATGAATCAGCTTTCCTAATTGGCAAAGTATTCCTAAATGCTCTGCTGAGTTTGTACTGGTGGCTCAGATGTGGGAAAGCATGGAGATAATTTAAAGCAACAGCAAAGCCCAAATACTACCTTTCTGAAATAATCCTTCATGTTTAATATTGCTTTGGTGCATCAGTTTATTGAGTACCACTCCCAGTTTTATGGAAGGACTGAAGATTTGCCATAGCTGCAAAATAGGATGCCCAAAAAAAAGAGAAAAAATTGATATATGAACAAATCCAAACCTTTCTCTGAAGGGAAGTAAATGAACAGGATCCAAATATTGCCTGGGTCACTTCTTTTATTACAGTCTTTCGGGTTGTGATGACAGGTTCAACATACTCAAAAAGAGGTCTGCCCTCACCTTATTTTCCAGCCCTCTCCACTGTTATTTATAGAGATATCATCTGTGTTTTGGGAAGTCTGTGAGCCCCAAACTAATGAAAGTTGGGTTACTATATCAGTTACTATTTTGTCTGTATTATGTTCTTGCACTCTTCTGCAGCCAACTACTATGAGCTTCCTTCAGAGACAGTATGCTGGGTGAGGTGAGCCTTTGGTTCAACTTTGACATGTCTGTTCCTATTTCTTGGTTTGCTGTTTGCTGACTGTAAGCAGGAAGAATGGAGTAATAAGAGGTTCTCTGCTTTTGTCTTGTCAGTGAGATTCTCTCCTTTGTTTTGAACAACCTCAAGGTGTGCTACCCACCAGAATACGAAGTAATGCCCACACTTCTGAAGGCTGTTACTATTTGAAACAGAGCTGCTGAGGAATGACTTACAGCATTGCTCGTTAGCCACTGGAATGAAAATAACTAAAAAAGCACATAGAGTTAAGGGAAATAGACATGTTTATGTGGTATTTCTAACCAAATATGCACTTAGTCTATGTTTCCCTCTGCTTTAGGACTTTTTTTGAAATTCCAGTTTATATCTTCTGAGGAACTGAAACACTTTCTGTAGAACGTTTAGATGATTGAGACTGGAAGTGCTCCTGAGGCTGGCCAATAGAAGTAGAAACCTTTCTCTACATTTATTTGAAAACCCATACTTCATTTAATAATGCATCTAAAAATGCCAGTGTCAAGTGATGCATTTGGCCTTTCTTCGTGTGCACCATCAGCAGGGGCAGCATCCTCCTGTGTGTGAAGAGCATTAGGAGTTGAGATGAATTCTCATCATACAACCAAGTACCATGTGACCTCAAACGTTTCTTCATCTGCTGTGTTGAAACAAGCACAGGGAAGGCGCTTGGCGTTATTACTCCTGAGTTTCACCAGGTAGATCCATATGACATCAGGACTGCCTTCAGTCAGAAATCTTGAAGTGCAGCTTTGCTGGGTGGGTCTCTGAAGAATTTGAAAGAGTTTTGTAGATAGGGCGTGTTTACCTTTGTCAAAGTCGTGAGTGTAATGCCTCTTCCCTGCTAATGTGCTTATGTTCTCTTGGACTGCAACATCATAAAGGTAAGAATTCCTTTTTCTTTCTTTTTTTTCTGTTCTGGGGTGTACCCCCCCCCCCTTCTCTACATCTCATTTATGTTTGGCATCGTTAGCATGTGCTGGACTAGCACTGCCTGTTCTATAAGGGAAGATTAGAAGTGACTATTGTGATAGTCTTCAGATAAAGAGTAGAATAGGTGCTAATGAGATTTTATATGTTGCTGCTAAGTATTCCAACCTGTGAGAACTCCTTTTATTTTAGAGAGAAGTAGTGTACAGGTTACAGTAGTAGTTTTGCTCTTTTTCTTGTAACATTATTAAGTGCTTTTAAAAGCACTGCTTTCTGAAATGGGAGGAGAATTTATTAACAGGAGAAATAAAGTTAGTTAATGATATAAATGTGATTGAAAAAAACACCCACTTTTGCATTTAAATAGCTTGAAACAGCTAATTCTAATTTTGTTCTGCTAAATGCTAAGAAAAAATGTTCTATAACAAACTCGGTCTAGCAGGTTTATTTATATAAGACTTACCTGTTGAAGAGCCGAAGAAGCTAGTGCTATAAATAACACATTTAAACAAGCTGCCAGACAGGGTTCTTTCATAGTAATGTTGTAACATTCAGATGGAGGAACTTTGTTCATATTTTCCTCTCTTTTTTTTGTACTGTATAGCTATTTTTATCCAGCTTCCTAGTTCGGTCATGTCTTCAGCTGGGCTGCCACTGTTGGAGAAGAGGCGATGCTGGTTCTTTAGCTGAAGATCTCTCTCTTGCATTTGTTAGAACATGAAAAGGCTGTCAAACAGTAGCTGAAATAATGAAATACCAGTTCTGTTCTGGCTCCTCCTGTGGTTGGCTTTGTGGGTGGAGGATGTCTGGGCAGGTTAAACTGCAAAAAGGGGATAACCAACAGGAGGAGAGCTAAGAACAGTGCAGCACAACAGACTTGGTTGGATGACTGGTCCATGGTGGTAGAGAGATCATTAATATACAAACTTAAGCCACTGTGTATACATGAACTGAAGACTCCGTTTTGAGAGCTGCAGATAGGCCAGTTTTCCAGAGTACAAATGCACCAGCCCCATCCCTTTTACCACCTCCCAGGGGCCAATTTAAAACCTTGAGTCATGTGCAGGTGGAGAATCCAACAACCTTTGCCTCTGCATCCTCAGGTCCTCCAAGTTCCTTACTCTTCTGCTGTCTTCCTGCGGTTTGTGGTAGTTGTACTTCTAATAGTGTGCTTATCCTGGTCACTGTGTACCCAAATGCTGCTCTGTTCTTCTCTGCCCTTAACACTTAGAGAAGTAACCAGGAAGGCTCACAACTCTGGTAAAATCTCTAGCATTTTAAATTAGACTTCCGGTTTTTATTTTAAAATTTAGGTAAGCTACAAAAATTATTATTATTGCATCTTTTCCCAGTAGTAAGAATTTGAAGAAAAATTTCATACTTAAATTCTGACAAGTGTTACTAATGAGTTCTTGAAGCAACTGGTGGTGTCCTAGGTCAGTTCAAATTACTTAGGAATTTAAGCTTCTCTTAAGAACCTGCAGTTTGGATAGGGCTTTTTTTTTTCTTTTCCCCAAAGAACTATTTTCTTACCTCAAAATTACTGCAGGTATTTAAGTTATTACACAGTTTCTTATCCTACTCTCTCAATATCACAGATTTTTGAAGCTTAAAAGCACTGTAACTATACCATGTGAAAACTGTATTTCACTTTCCTCAGCTGCCTGCGATCAGCTAAAACCATTTTAGCTGTGCAAAAATGATTTACCTTTAAGTAGAGAGAGCATGGTAACTTCAACCAAGAAAATGAGTGATTTCAAACAGGTCTTGCTCTCTATTCCCCCCCCCGAGAACAGGGTAAAATATAAAACTCACTTGCCACCTTAATTGAGATTTATTCGAAGTGCTATTTCAGCCTGCTACAATATAGGGCCCAAGTTAACAAGGTAATGTGATAGAATAGTAAAAGAAGTAAAATACTCTAATTGCCCTATAACCAGGCACTTTAACTATTTACAGTTAAGATTTGCACAAGCTTGGGAGTAAATTTGAAGTTAAAAGTCTCAAAGCAATCTTAATTCAGCTAGTTTATGTGTATGGAGTATTTCAGTCTTTCATCATAAGAACCTCTAAGTTCAAGAGCTCTTTTATTCCATGCTGCCACTGGTTGTATGTGTAGGCATGGTAAGATGTCATTTACACTGTGGCTTGGGTTCTGCAGAATTCCACTGAATTGTGTTCTCACTTCTGGACAGTCGAGATACAAGAAGATGGTAGGATCAATCCAATATCCTTCACTCGGTTCTTTCCTCCACAAACCATGGTTCAAACCATTATGCCAGTTAGATGCAAAACACTGCTTGATCAAATGCAAAAAGCAGTGCCTAGAAGCAGGAGCAAGTGATGTTTTCAACTGGCAGATACCTACAAATAACGACTGATGCCTGAATAAATGGGGTTTGTGTGGAATAAAACAGTGCAAGGCAGGGTTGCTCTTGCTACCTTGGGGACTAATAATTCTTTAGCATAAAAAATTCAGTGGAGAAGTTAATCTGGTGTCACATTCTGCAAGTTCCCAAACTTTTAAGTATTTCCAGAAGATGGATAAAGCAGCAGTTGCACATTGGAGGGGCTGTATGGCATAGTATCAACTATCAACACATGCACAGATACTAAACCATTCATAAGGTGGGGTTTGTACATAGCGGGGGGGGGGGTGTGTGTGTGTGGGTGTGCTGGGTTTTACTAAAACTCACTTTTCTATAGCACTGGGATTCTTTTAAAGGTATCTCTTAGGTAGTGCTGCTGCCCTCCTCAGTAGGAAGAAGGTTCTATGCCTTTAGCAAATAAAGTGAGGGTACTGTATTTTTCACCTGTCTCCTGATGGTGACTGCAGTTGGGGTTCTTTGAACGATGTGCTATCTATTTTTAGCAGATCATAAACCTCCTCTTGAAGTGTATGTTAACTGTTGCATATGTTGCTAAGTCTTAAGCAAAACCAAACCCTGTGGTACAGTGGATCTGATCCTTATTTACTCTTTTGAATCCCTTTGGTTTAATGTCGATGATTAACATCCTGGAATAGCTTTCTTGTCTCTTCTGATATCTGCGAGACTTGATTTTTCCTAACAGTTGTTGCACCAGCTTTACCAGTTCTACCAAGTGATGAAAGAAATAGGAGTTTGTGTTACTCTTGCCTTTTCCTTATCTCATTCCCTGCTACACTGGAGTCACACTGAGTAGATTGTCTAGTAAGCTGCTTGGAGAAATGAAGGTTTCTTTCACTTGCATATTTGTGTTAGTGGTCCACCAGGTTTTCTGATAAGGATAGGAAATCCTCCTTGACACATCCTTCGCACCTGGATGTCCCCTTCTCTTTGTTCTGGTTTTGGAAATGCAGTTTTTGCAAACGAGAGCTTTTGTGTGGAGAACACAATCAAGGCCTCAGCTGTGTTTCTTTGTATTCATTCCCCAGGCTGCAGCAGCCAGAAATTCCACTTCAAAGCAGCTCCTGAATTTGTTTGTCAAAATGTAACCACGCAGCTTTTGTCAAACCAAAACTTGCCCCTTTTTGTTTAACAGCATTAAAAATATGAAATTTTGTTTTTTAATTGAATAGATCAAGGATCCAAGGAACAGAGGTTTGAAAGAAACTTCACATCGGTACTTCCCAACTGTGTAGGCTTTCCTTTAATTATAAAGGATGCAGTTCCTGAAGTAATCATTCCTGATTTTCCTGTTTTAAAGTAGCCCATTTAAAAGTAGATTAGGCAATAGAGGAGATCCTTACAAGGAAGAGATTTCTTTACTTGAAGTATTGAATTTCCAAGATGCAGGGGAACTGTCCAAGTTTCTAAAATACCTATGTTTTATTGTTAGACTGACTTTCAGGCCCCTCAGGAAGAGCAATAATTCCAGTTTTGTCAGTGAAAATAATATTGGTGGTGCTGGTGAAAGGTTGGGAATTTGCCCTAGGTTGGGCAAAATGTGAGTTACTCACCTGTGGTTGTTTCTCATTCTTGCTTCCTTGGTACAGTAAGGAAGGAAGTTCTGAGCTCACCACTCCTAGGATTAGGAGGTGCAGGCTGGGCAGTGTTCTTGTTAGAGCTGGTTCCAAACCAGGACAAGCTGAGCCTTTGCATCTGCTGCCCATTATTTGGAAGTTGTGTGTGGGAGCGGAGAATAACAGCTTCAAGAGTTTATGCAAGCTGGAAAGTTCAGCTGCCTTTGAAATCCAGTATCTGTAGCCTGATCCCAGCACTGGAACTGGCTGCCCCCACTTGTGTTTACACTGGAACACATGCTTTTGTGTGGTAACCAGGTCCTGACAGAAGTTGTGTCATAGTTTTACATGGATCTGCTAAGGAAATGATCCTGGGTTCCGGGGACTCCAGTTGCAGCACATCTTAGAGGTGCCTGTTGCACCTCGCCCAAGTGATAAGAAACTGGTTCTCCCATTTCCCGCCCAGATTTCAGGCAGTATATGAAGAAATGCCCATCTACCTCACCATCACTGCTTATAGCCTGGGTGGCAGACGGGACAAAACAGACCTTTCCTTAGGAGGAGGTGTGGTGACTGCCTTCCCTTTCCCACTTACACTATGCAGGCTTCTGTTGAGTGTCAACTTCCTTCTCATACACAAAAACATACAAAGTAAATGTGGGATATTTCTCAGCAAGCTGAAAGGGCCACAGCTTGTTTGTAGTACGTAAGAAGAGAACTTTGCTTGTATAAGGTGTATGTGACAAAGTAGTACTTACGGAGTTCCTATATGTTTCAGGCTATCCATGATTTAAGGAAGGATTAAACTACTTAATCACACAGCCACAGCTTCAGCTATGTAAGAGCAGAAAGAAACTGCAAAATACTCATTGCTGCCCAGATGTGTTTGAAGGGAATTCCACACCTTCCAGGTGCTCCAAAAACCTCATAGTGAGAACTGAAGCTTAAGGGAGACAGGAGAACATCCCAACTACTTGAACAGCTGCTATTATGAAGATGGAAATCTCCCAGATTGCTTGGGGAATAGCCTGATTTGCTGCAGTGAAAACATAGGTTGGATGTAGGGTGAAGAGCCAGTTTAAGAGTAATGAAACATAAGAATAGGCTGGAGGCAGATGTCAGCTGACTTCTAGGAATTACTTGGACAATGCTCATCAGTGATGGTCTGATCCTTTGTGTTCCAGGCAAGACCTGATACAAATACAGGGGAATCACAGGAGCAAGACTTTTGGAGAGCCCACCTTTCTATGAGGCTCTGTGGTATTTGTGAGGAAGGATTTCTACTGAAATCTGTGAACTCAGGATCAGACCTCAAATCCCATAATTCCCTTTAATTTTATAGTTGAGCATGTGCTTATGATCTTGGTTTAGTAGAGATGTATTAACCAGTTTAAGACCTGAAAGGTCTTAAGGTAACTTGACATCCATGTGTTGAAGGAACACATGAATTAGCAAGAGCCCAAGAGTCTGATATGAAAGCACTACTCTTTTAGGGTCAAGTGTTTTGGGTGCATATTCAGTTATAAATCTCTACAACAGATCTCACCCTAATCCAACTGTTTTAGTGTTCTCTCCACTGTGTTGTAATAGACTGGCCTATTCTTATTACAGCTGCAGTTTGTGATAGTTTGCAATGCATGGTCTAGTTTAAGAATACATATATATTAGGAAGACAAACTGTGTAATGAGTCTCTTCCCTGGTCTTCTAGGGCAGTTCGTCTGCAAGCCTTTCTGTCTGACCTTAAATGTCATTATTTCAAAGCCCTGCTTCATTATCATGGCGCCTGGTAGCTGTAGTTAAGGGTCTGTTAGGAGCCCCATTGTAAATCCCTACTTCCAGGAGTTTATAGTTCAGCAGTAAAAAGTTGCTCTAGGCTGGAACTTGGCATATAAAGTCTTAGTGCAAGAGCAGTTGTGATTTCTCCCTCCTTTACTTTTGCTTTTTCTTATACACATGATTCATTCAGTAGATTTTTTACTGTCCCCTTTCGGCATTTTAAAAGATTAAATGGTTGGGTTATTAATAGTTCAATACTGACTACTGTGCTGGGGCAGTACATTGATTCACAGTGTCTGTTAACCCAGCTCTGATGAATACAAGTCGCTGTTTTCACAGACATGCTCCGAGGCTTCAGCTTTGTGGATGGCAGTGATTGCTTATTGAGCTGTTGATTAAAGTGGGCTTCAGAGCCAGCCCTCTCCCAGCCTGGAAGGCCGCATGAGTGCACCAAGTGTCCTGATCCAGCATGGGCAGGAGCTGCCTGTGGCTGCAAGCAAAGCTAAAGCCATGTGGCTCCTGCTCACATAATGACCATGAAAGGGCCTCAGCAGGATTTAATCTTATCACTTGATCATGTACAAATGTATCACTGTGAGATCTTCTGTTGGGGTGTCTGGTGCTACAAGAAGACTTGGTTGAAATTCTCCCACCTCTCTGAGTTTCTTTATTGGAAACTATGTTCAGTGGTACCAGTTACTTCCTCATATTTTGTGTGGTTTACAGGAAACTTTAGTATGGAAAAAGCTGTTTAATTTTATTATTCCTAGAAATGATAGAAAAATACATATTTCAATATTATGGAAAACATAGTAACTTCTGTTTTTACTGGATTTTATGCTTTTATAGGATATGTAACATGTTTGTAGTGTAAAGTTCTTACAACTGAAGGAGGGATAACAGAAATGTATAAATATACGATGTAGATTGCAAAGGTTAAAAAAGAAGACGTTATAAAAATGAAATGGTTTAAGTGATTTTCTGTTTTCTTTCTTTCCTTCAAGAACTAATTTTGGATGTTTTGTTCTGATCTAGGATTTGGTCACAGTTAAATCACAGTCTTTTCTGCAAATCCCACCAAACCTTGCTGTGCACTCCAGTTTTTTACACTTGGTCCTGTGCACAGTTGTTTGCAAAATCAGATCAAGGTATATAATTACACTAATATATTAAATAGCAGTAATTCAACATCAAAATGTCTTCATTATTACAGAACCAAGTCTCATCCCCTGGACTTTCTCATTTCTTTCTCACTCTTCTACCCACTTAATTTACAAAGGCAGCCTAGAGAGGATCAGTTCTCTGTGGTATCTTTTATGCCCTGGGATTGCAAATGATTATTGCAAAAGATTTGGCCAGGTACTAAGCAGTCAGTGTGAAGGACTCAAATGTGACAGCAAATTACCTCCCCCCTGGCAGATTTCAAAACAGCTTTTTTTTTTTTTAGTCAAGGACACCTGAGCATCATTATAGTGCCTGCATGCACTCTGTAGAGTGCCTCAGTTGGACTTGCAATACCAGTGCAACCCGTGAAGGCTAGGACAGCCTGTTCTTGTGGGACCTAAGCCTCATCTGCTGCTTGTACCTTATCTTTAGGTAACATACTGCCAGCTGGGATCCACTGTTCTTCGCAAGGTTCAATATGTTTTATTTCATACACTTCAATACATCAGGAATAATTTTGTATCATCTCTTTCTTTGCTTAGCATGGCTCACATATTAAAGACACTCAACAGCTGGTTCTGGTGGGAGAATATCTGGATGCCCATCAATGTCACGTGGGCACATTTTGTAGACCGTGATGGACTTGTCTTTCCAAAAGCACATCAGTTATATGCCACAATTCCATATGCTTTTGTATTGCTGATTATCCGGTTCCTCAGTGAAAGGTAAGAAACATAAACACAATCGTATGCTGATGTTAATACTTATTATGCTAAAAGTATGTAAAAAATAATATCTTTAGATCAAGGTTTTTCGGTTGTTGTAAAGGAGGATTAGTTGGTTTGCTGGAAAGATCTAGTACAGGTAACAGGGCAGGTGAAAATTTGGGAAGTATTTTCACTAAGTACAAGTGGCTGCAGTCGAGCTAGAAGGAAATATTTCTATCTAGCTTTTGTAGAACATCTGGGTAATTCTAATTACCTCCTTTTGCTAGAGATACCATTAATACAAAGCCATTTGGGCTTCCTTTTGCTTTCTCCTGTGGTGGAATGGTAAAGGTATTTGTCCTCCTCACTAAACCTCTCCTTTCCTTTGGTCCTCCACCAGAACATTTGTGTGAGGTTGATAGATCCCAGGTGTCTAGCTGTAGCAAAACTAGGCAGACTGGAGAGATCTCAAAGTTCCATGTGGACATTTTATGCACATCTAGTAATGCTGATTCCTTTTTTCCCCTCACTTTGGCACTGAAAGATGGATTGCTTCTGCAGCTGGAATCTTATGGGACAGGCAGAGATTTGCTCCACAGAAGAAAGCTATGAATATGTTAATATTTGTAGTGTTTTGACTTATTTATTTGCGCCTTTTTTGCTCAAAAGAATGTGATTAGTAGGTTTCTATAATTATTTCAGGATAGAATGAAGAAATTTGGAATGTCATAAGTTGGACATACTTAAAACAAAAGCAGATAAGATCATTTGTGTTAGAGATCAAAAGTAATTTGGATCATATGTTTAGAACCTCTCTGTGTCTCCTGAGTAAAGGCTTACCCAAGTGTGTCTCACTGTGCTGCTCTTGGAAATGGCTTGTGTGAATAATTAGTCCACACATCTGGCCTGCAGTGAATCTGCCCATGAATGAGGAAAACTGACCGCTGCTGTGAGTAATAAGGAATCAATTGCTGATATCAGTAGGAGTGAGGGGGCCTATTTTAGAAAAGCCTGCCCAAGTAGAGGAGCAAAGGTTTTGATGTGCTCTGCAACAATTTGTGTTGGCAAATGGAAGTGGAAGAGAAGCCATCATCAGTGTCTGGGGAAGTTGCTGCATGCCATAAGTTAGAGGCCACGAGCCAGATACAGCACCTTGGGCAGTGGTAGCCCCATGAAGCAATGTGCTGAGTGACTATCTGCCTCTAGGAGAAAGTATCCCAGTAGCAATCTTTCAGCTCACACAGAGAGAGCATCTGTTCTGGTTCACTCTCCTGTAACTTGCTTAACTCCAGTATGCCTCTAGAAAGCACAAGGACGCAAAAATTGGTATCTTTCCTTGAGTATAGCATTTCATGATGACAAGTTTGAGTTTCTGGGTATGGTTTTGGTTTGTGTTTTTTTTTTTTTTTCACATAACTATTAATATGCTGTGGTTCCCTTTGGGATTAGCTGGAGGGAGATTCCTTTCTCTCACAGTGCAGTGTCACATCCCAGGGCAGATGAATTTGCTTCAGAATTATTTAATTTGTATCCTGGCTTGAGAATAGTTAAGGTCTTATAACTGTGTTGTATTCTAAAAGTTTTTCATGGTATGTCTTTTCAGATACATTGCTATACCTCTAGCAAAAGCCTTAGGTATAAAGAATGTAAGACGTGTGAAGCCGCAGCCTAATCCTGTTTTAGAGAGTTATTTCCGGGAGTGCTCAAAACATCCATCCCAAGTAAGGATTCTCATTCTTTTAATCTAGTTTTGGTTTTGGAAAATTCCAAGTCTTACTGTTTCAATCAGCTATCAGCAGTGACCTCATGGGATGAGTTCCAGCTGATTGACAGATGACTTAATTTATTTGGGTTTGTGTTGCTGTTCTGCTGACAAGGTTATATGGCATCCAAACAGAAAATATGTTTAAGATGTTTAATTTTCTGGTGTGCTGTTCTAGATTTGACTGTTAATAATATTTCCAGTGAAGGTCTGTGTCCCTTCTTTAACTCATTCTGCCTGGAGAAAACATCAGCTGACATCTGTTGTTGGAAAGTGGTATCATATTTACTGCAAGCAATAATATTGGATCACTGGCATGGAAGCCTTTGATCCATTATATTGCTGCGTACTTAATCCTGGCTTATGTGAGAAAGAAAATCAATCTCTCTATTACCTTGCTGTTTGTTTTTAAACTGGAACAACAGAAATGCAATGGCCAGTGTCTACCATCCACAAAAATGAGGCAATGTGGTTGTTGATGGGAAGCAGGTACTTCACTGGGAATGCAGCTCAAAGTTCACTTACCTACCTACAGTTACCAAACAATTGCACACTGGTTTTGAAAATAAATATGTGCTTTCTAGTGATGAGAGATACTGAGAATTATTTATATGTGGAACCTTGCTTTCTGTCCCTAACTCTGCTATTCTCTTATGATGACTTTTGCCTGATAACATCAGGAATAGATACATTCATCAATTCATCAGATATGATCTCTATCTGGGCAAATATCCCAATCTCTATTTCATTCCCTCCTGCTGCATAAGTACAGTTTGATAATTAATCTCTGAAGGGAAACACAGCATTTTTATGCTCCTCAGTACACGGGAAAGGTTCAGGCTTTCTCCTTTAGGTGTTCAGCTTGGGGACCAGCATGCCTGAGAAAGCATGCAGAGGCCTGGCTGGTGGCTGGCTCTACTGTCTGTCAAAATGCAGTTGGTATTCCTGCATGGCAAGTAGAGATCTCCCCAGCCAGCAGGATGGGCTTAATGCCCTGGCTGTTTGCACTCCTGCTTTTCCCAGCAGCTGAGGTACCTTTGCTCACATTCCAGAGCTTCCTCTGACTAACCGAACTGGATTTACCTTGGTAGAGGTGGTGATGCCACCCGCTATTTGCATACCTGTATACTTGTCGGGAAACAACTTCCCCAGGGATGAGTTGAGCACTACCTATACTTCTACAGCAGCTCCAGGGCAGGTCAGCCCACACCTTTCACACTTGGGGATGGAGGAGAGAGAGGAAGACCACAGGCTGCTAGACACTGAGCATGGAGATATGCAAGAACCACACTGCCATGTGCTTAGCATGTCCTGGCATGACTGCATGTAAGAGAGCTGCTTCAGCTTCAACAGCACACATCAAGCAGGAACACCAGACTGTTGGACTTTGATGGCTTAGATGCATTTCCAAGCAGTGCTGTAGCCAATGTTTATTTTTAGGTGTCCACTGGAGGCAGTCTGGATTTTGCTCAGCAAGACTAATTGACTTGCCTGTACCAGAGAAGGACATTGGATTTGAGAACAGAGCTCAGGTCACTTTAATTTCAGGCCCACATCTCGCCTGAGTAAATAATTTAAACATAAAGTAATAATTATAAGTAGGTGCGATTAGATAAAATGTCCATAGGAGTTAATGCATGGCACTTCCCTCTCCAGCCCAACCTCTTGCTTAGCAGTAGAAGTTGAGTGTACGAAACTATCAGAAACCACCAGAAAGATAATAGCAGAGTCTGTGGATCTGAATGTTTCATGCCTGCTTTATTTATACAAATTAGGTCTTGAAAATTTGGGTTTCTGTGAGTATCACTCAAAAAATAGAGCAGGAAGCCTGCAAGTAAACCCTCATAAAGAGTTAATATTAGTAATAGTTTTAAATTAAGACCTTACAACAGTGGGAAGCTGATTTGTAAACTACAAAATAAATGAAAATGACATTGGAATGCATCTCATTGCTAACGCTGTTCCATTTTTTGCAGTCAGATATTCAAGGCCTTGCCAAGAAGTGCAACTGTACTGTCCGCTTGGTGGAAAAGTGGTTCAGGAGACGGCGAAACCTAGAGATCCCGACAGTGCTTCGGAAATTCCAGGAAGCTTTGTAAGAAAAAACAATGCTCTTGATAATTATGAGGTTTACTTTAAGGGGAATTCATTTCCAGGAAGCTGGGTCTGTCTGACAAGGGTTTAGGTTGGTGCATACACAAACAAACTGAAAGATCTAGTAGCATTTCTCCAAATGCTGTGACTTTAAAGGATCGGGTTAATGGTTTCTCCCGAAAAAAAGCCTTAAAAATACTTGACAGTTTTCTTCCTTATGTAATAATGGACTTATTTGTAGGCTCCTGCTACATGGTGCTTAATGAAAACATGCAGAGAATAAGGAAATATTTTCCTGTCTGGCAGTAATCATATGGGAACAAAAATGCTTACTGCCTCTTATTTATGTATGTACCCATGATGTCCTCTTGGGATGCTATTATGTGTATGGAAGTCAGTTCAAGAGCAGGAATTGTGGCATCTGAACTAAATGATAGGTGTGACAGCTTTAACATGGGGTACTGTGCAAAACATGAGCTCAAATATGCTGCTGAGAATGGGCCATTGGGCAATTTTGAGTGATAATCATGAATATGTACGAAGTTTCCAACCTTCCTGCACATGATTGAAAACTGGAAAAGCATCCAAGAGTCTGATTCTTCACAAATGTGTGAGAACTCCTCCATACCTAAACACTTTACTGCTTAAGTATTCCAGTGTTAGCCAAAATCTCATGCAAATTGCAAATCCCCAAGTGGGCATGGCTTGACTTACATAGCTCATCCCTTTTGGATACTGAAATGATGTAAACCGCTGCTGTAAAACACTTCCCTGATGTCCTGTGGGTTTGCATTCTGACTAGTGTAATTCTATTGGCAAAAATTCACATCATCATCATATTTAACCATTTAGTGTGATGAGCTTAAGGCACAAGGGTTAAAAATACAGCTGCCAAGCTCGAAGCTGAGTGCTTTATCAGTGTGAATCAATATGATAATGATTGGATGCTGTCCTTTGGTGAGCATAAATCCAGTCGATACACATAGGTGTGTCTTTCTGAAGCCTGAGTAAACTCTCCTGGTAAACTGACCTCCATGGCTTATTTCTGCTGTTGTTCTGTGGATCAATTATCTTTGTGTTATAAGTGACAATAACATTTCCTGTTCTTACTAAAAGCCCTGACATGCCACTCATGCATGTCTGTAGTAATACATGATAAAGAGTGAAATTCAAACTCGCTTGGCAGCTTGAGTGAGGATGAAGCAAACAGGGTTCTCTTGCGCAATTTTGTGAACCTTGCTCTCCTCTCTGTCAGTGAATTTGAATGGATATAATTCTCAAGGCAACAAATGAGGAACAGAGTTATTCCACGCTAGTAGACGGTGTTCTGAGCATTATGAAATTCATGAAAGCCTGCAATCTCCAGGATCATTTTTCTGAATCACAAGGAAAATCTGATGAGCCACATCTAAACCATACTTAAGCTATTAGTGCTTCTAGTTAAGCAACACTGGGGTTTGGAACGCCCTTTGCATGAAACCTTCCCTGCCTTAAAAGACTTACCAGCCTTTAACTTCACCTACTAAATCTTTCTTTTGCTAGGCTCTGTTCAAGAGGAAAGATTCCTGAAGTTAAATCAGAAAATCCTTTTGCATAGCTGCTGCACAGTGCTCTCCCTGGTGACCAGGCTTGGAGCTTAAGAGGCACTTGGGTAAAATTTGGTGAATTTGGATGAGTTCTACTTTAGGTTTTGTTCACCAAATTCATAAAGAGGCTTGGCTACATGCAAAATGAGGTAGTGCTCTGGCAGTCTTGCACATTGAGTTCATCTGAAGCACTGGGTATTTATTACCAAGTGTGGTCCATATATATTTGTAGGACTGGGGACTAATGGCACAGTCTTGTTAGGTGCTCTGTGCTTTGGATCTGGTTCAGAAAACCACTTTACAGTTAACACAGAATCAGTCCCGTTTATATCCACTGGACCAATCACACCTCCCTTGCTTGAAACAGGAGGCATGAGGGCAGAATCAGCCCCTGTGTAATGTCTGTCTCATGCCACGGTGGTGCTTTTCCTGGCATCCCTTGGTTAACTCTGAGCCAGGTATTACTTCTGGGTTCCACTCTCCCCTTGCATTTGCTCCCCTAATTTCCACTGTGTGCCTTTGAGTTTTTCTGTTTGTGCAGTAGGTGTTCTGAAGAGTTATTTCCAAATCACCAGAGGAAAGATGCTTTAGAGTTGGAAAGGAAACCAGTTAGTTATTACCAGTGTATCAAGCGGCGATTTTAAAATTGTTGTCTTGACCTCTTCCATGGGTGTGAGACACATGATCATGTCTGGCCTCCTCCATTCCATGTTCTCATCTTTTATTTGTTTGTTTTTCTTGTAAAATGCTGGCTCAGTCTTTAAGCACCTCATTCTTCCACCTGGGATATCAGCCTCCAGGTAACGTAGGGCTTGGAGAGCAGAGACTGCTTTTACCAGGCAGGTTCTTGTTGTCATCTCTCATATGGCACTTCATTAATGCTTGCCAAAGACCACAATTTCTATACATGCCAGTCCATTTCTACAGTGTTCTTAAGGCAATATCTCCTCCTTTTTAGGCGGTTTAGTTTTTCTGGGAAGCTGTTTGCTGCTCTTTTCCAGGACAGCTCTTGTTCTGTAATATGTTCTCACAGGGTTTGGGGCCTTTGATCATGACCTTTCTTAGCATGTGAAGTCCCACAGTGGTGTCCTGATTTTGAAGAGCAGCTCTGGGAAAGACCAGGCTTATTCCTGCCAAGGGGAAGAGTGAAAAGGAAGAAGTTTTCCATCACCTGTAGAGGTGGGATTGGGAATGCTCCAGCTGAGTCTCCAGCCGCACCCAGTCCTGCGGACAATACCTCCCACGCAGGCTCCAGGGTCATTACAACACTGATTGTGGCTCCACATCACAGCATCCTGCTCTGACATATATAAGCAACAACACTGTTCACTAAGATACACAAGAACTTTTTTCCCTTTGACTTACCAAATCAGTAGTGTAAACCTGAAGGATTTATCTGACTTGGTGCCTATTCATTTAAGCTACAAACAGCTTAAATTGGGCTTAATGCTGGCAAACCTACTCAAAGATTGAGGTTTATAGTTTATTCAGACCTCTATAGTAAGGCATAAACTATAGAGGTCTGCTTTATCATAGGGCTCTCCTGTTTTCAGCAATTGGTTTTGAGATCGAAAGAAATGAACCCAGCAACTGAAACAAGTCACTGTTGGGGTGTTCACAGTGCTGGATCCCATTGGAAAGTATGTGCCACATGGCTGAAAGCGCTTCCAGGGTCAGAGAACTGTGAGATGTTGTTCTTGGTGTGGATATTCTGGAGGGATTGATAGAGCAGGAAAGTTAGAGTTATCAAACATTGATGTTTAGGGAATTTATTACATTCGCTGTGACTGTTCTCTTGATCAGCTTGTGCCTGGCTGGAAAATCACTGCTCTGATCACAGTCAAGAGGTCTGTGTCGTGATAGTGTAAAATAATCTACTACCTTAGCAATTAGTCAAAGCTTAATAGTTAAATATGAATAATTCAGATACATTTACTACATGTAAACCCTTAATGTAGAGTGTGAGGGCACATTTATGTGAAGATTGTCTGTGATATACAATAATTTGCAGTAATTCTGGCTTAGGACTTCTGTACAAAATATAATAATTCTTTATTCTTTTTCATTTTGATTTTGCAGCTGGCGATTTTCATTCTATCTCACGTCCTCTATTGCTGGATTTATATTTCTGTATGATGTAAGTTAATAATTTTAAGGATTGGTATTCTTATACTTTCAAAAAAAATAAGAGCTGGTTTCTAGACCTTCTGGAAACCCATTGAATAACTCGCTTGTTTTGGTGGCTCTTTGAGTTCAACTCTTTGCTGTGTGTAATCTAGATGCGATATGCACTGAGGTTTTACTGAATTCTTCAATTATCTTTTGAACTGGTATGATAAAATACTTTATAAATAGTCAGTATTTTAAGGCAAGTTTTAAGGAGTCCCACAGATGGTTTTACAACATGCCTTGTTAGCACCTACAGATGCCTTACATGGCCATGTTTTTCTCAAAGGAGGCCATAAACTTTTCTTAGCAGCACTATTGGGGTCACAACAATGGTGTATTTCATGGCTATTTATTGAGGCGTTGCTGCTGAGTCAGAAGTTGGGAATAACAGAGAGAGTGCCGCTTATAACTATGTGAGCACTGCCTGGGGTGTCATTAATGCTTCTCCTAAGCAGCGGAACAGTTCTCAGCGTGTCTGCATTCATCTGGCTCTTCTCCCTAAACACTATTTATCATCCTGGTGTGTGTGGCTGGTAAACATAGCAAAATCTAATCACTGTGGCAACATATCTTGAGTAATTGCAGTAATAAAACACACACCCACTGCATTGCATGATGAAATGATGAACTGGAATGTTTCAGGTGTCCTGAAAAGAAGCTGAAGGCTGGGACCAGTAGAATAAATCTGAGATATAAGATCCCATTAGAAATTGGTGGGGAACAGTTACCAAGACTAGAGCTTCTTAGCCTGCTGCACTTAGAGAAATACTAGATGTTGAATATTTTGAGTTAAGACAAGTTATTGTGACTCGGCTGATCAGTCTGTGTCTCATCTGTCTTCCCCAGAAACCATGGTTTTATGACATCTGGCAGACATGGGTTGGCTACCCATTTCAGGTGAGGTTCTTGGCATGGGGCCATTGGGCTTAAGGCATTCCTGGTTATTTCCCCATTGGAAGGGGTAATCTGCAGAAGTACTGACCCCTCCCAATATGCAACACCCCTAGAAGTGCAGCACCAAAACTCTTTGCCCTTTACTACCTCCTGCTGACTGTTGCAGTACTTGTGTGATCTGCCTGTGCTGCAGCACAGCCCTCAAGCCAGACTGCTATTGTTTGCTCCTACCCCAGATTACCCACTGTGTGCAGCAGATGCTTTCTGTGTTACTAGTTTTGATGCAGAAACTCCAAAGCTTCCACCAGGCCTGACAATGCTTTGAGGCACTGCAGAACAGCATCATGCAGAGGGTTATGCCAAACAACTTCAGTGCTGTGTGCCTGCTGGGCCCTCTTGCTCAGTGATGCAGGTGGAAGGAGTGCTGCAGTGATTTGGTTTGGCCTAACATGAATCTCTTCTCTGGGGATCTCTGCTCAATGCTCTGGTTGTTCAAATGGGTCACAAGGCTGTTGTTTCTTCCTAAAACAGTCCCATTAACAGATTATTCCAAGCAAATTGCTTTCTTGCCCACCTGCCAGAGGTCCTTATGTGTCCCCCACTCTTATTTTTATAAATCTGTGATCCATCACACACTGCCTCCTTATTCCTGTCCTAGGCAGGGGCCAAGAATAAAAAGAATCCTGACCTCCAGTTTTCCAGCTTCTCCTACTCATGGGACCTGATAAGCAAGCCTACTTCCTGCCACCTGGGGAACGTATTGAACAAGGGAACAGCCAAGCTCAGGATCTAGGCCTTAGCAGATGCCTGGGATTTTAGCATAAATAGCTGACACTTTAGTCATGGGCTGTGTGAATGTTTAATATGTTAATTGTTCAGCAAAATGCAGGGCTTGGTTTACTTGCAGTTGTTTGTAATTAAATGCAGAAGCACTCTGCGTGTAGTTCTCTGACAAATGCACATAAAAAAGCATGCTGAAATTCAGAGAGGGGAAGGAAGAGCTGCAGAAATTGAGGGTTTGGTCTGAGTAAAGGTTAAAATATTTGGCTCCCAGAACATCCTTCTTAATGAAGCCCAGAACAGGGATTTAGTTTAGTTTAATTTTTTAAGCAAGACTCAGCAGTGGAGCAAAAGAAGTGAGGAAAGGAAAAACAAAATGATTTCACTTGGCATTTGCTTTCTGCTATTCTCAGTTAACAGTGATTTTCTTCTTTACAGACCCTGCTGCCATCCCAGTATTGGTACTACATGGCTGAGATTGGTTTTTACTGGTCTCTCTTATTTACACTGGGGATTGACAACAGAAGGAAGGCAAGTGGTCATGCTTGTTTGTAGCTTCTGTTTCTGTGAAGGAGGGAAGAGTGTAAGGACTGTCCTGACACTGGATTTGGTACAGCCACATGAGGGCAGCATCAGTCTGTCCCTGGCACACCTGCGCGCATCCAAGCTGTCCTACCAGGGCATCTCTGCGTGTGACACGTCCTACTTGTCACTTCATCCACACACAGATCCTCAGAGGCTGTACTTGCTTGGCTTTACCTTTGTTTTTCTCTCCTTCCCAGGATTTTCTAGCTCATGTCGTTCATCACTTGGCAGCCATTGGGTTGATGAGTGGCTCTTGGTGTGCTAATTATGTGCGTCTGGGGACGTTGGTGATGTTTGTACATGATACTGCAGATTTCTGGCTTGAGGTAACCCTGCTCTTCATCTCTATTTTTTTGTCTTGGGTATTTTGATTGGTGGGTTTTTGGTTGTTGCCCAGGCTACATTCAGTGACATTTTAATCTTTCTCCCACAAGTTTCATATGATCTCTTTCCATCCCCACAAAGATGCAGCTTTACAGATTCATGAATTGTGAGATAAAAAAGAGCTTCTGGATAATTTAAGCTGATACTCTGTTAAAGAACCCCTTGTGAGAAAAGAGCAGAAAGAGAAGTTCTGCAGTACAGAATGAGGACTGGAAATACAGCTGCCTCCCTGGATTATTCTTGCTTCACTGTTAAAATTAGTCTAAGTTGGCTAGCCTGTGAACAGCTTGTCACGGCACCAATTCTCAAGCAAATTTAGCAGACAAAATTTTGGCTACTTCTCCAAATTGGTTTAATTTTGTCAACATTCACACCCTTCTTTTGACCCAAGGGGTACATCTAGGTTAGACTTCTGTCTGGAGACACTTAAGCTGCCCGTGAGCAAGATATCACAGAAGAAGCATTTATTCCCCTGGACTGAAGGGGAAACTAAATATCAATGGTTAGAAATGTTTAAGATTCAGAAGTATCCTATTCTGCACACAGCACTGTGGTCATTGAGACTTGCTTCTGGCTTTCTTAAAAGGCAAATGCTCACTGTTTCCTTCAACAGTTATCATGACTTCATAACACCAAGGCTGAGAGCATAGCTTCATCACTCCTTCTGGTGGCAATGCCAGTGCAAGCAGCCCTTGTAAGCTGTTTTCCATCACTGTGCAGCTTTGCTGCTGATAGTCTGTCCATTTTATTGGAACAACTAATTGTGGGGTCATGCAGTTGGGATTGGTCCTGATCAAATGTGTGCATACAGGTTTTTTTGCTGGGTTACTTTTACTCCTCGACTGCTTTGTGGTCTAGTTAACCCTACAAACAGTTGAGCTGACTACTGGTAGAATAGCACTCAGATGGAAACTGAAGTTGAGTGCCAGAATAACTTAATTCAGCCCTGCCACTCAAACAAAAAAGTCCATCAAACTGCTGTTTGAAACCTAGGCTGGGCACCTGAAGCTGTGTTCACACTTGAGAGCATCTGTTTCATTCAGCAGTGCCCGGGATGTTTCCTAAATGAAGCATGAAGAGCTGTACTGTTCAGCTGGGGCATAAACAGCAACTATAACCCTTATTAGTGGGATAGAGACCAACAGGAGGATCTGCAACTCACTGTAAGGAGAAAACAGAAGCTGAATTAGGCACAGAGAAGGGTCAGTAACATGCATGCACCAGAATGCCTGTGTGTAAGGGGTCACTGCCTCTCATGAGCATGCAGATGTGGCCAGCATCTTCTCTTTGATTCAGCCTATTTTGAATCTGGTACAAGAATTGAGAGATCACCTCTGTTTTCATGACACTTATATATTCTGATCCAAGAGCGATTCTTTAGGCCTTTGATACAAAGTCCTCTCCTTTAAGATGAAAGGAGAAAAATAAACAAAGAATCTGTTTTGATACTGCTTTATTAGGTATCGGTAAAGTGATTGCCTTACATGTCAAACAGGGAGGACATCTTCTTCCTGCTTAGGTGGAAGATGAGTTTTTATTTATGAAAATGCAGAAAGGAACTTATTTCAGAGAATATTTGTAATGCATTTGATGGTTTTTATTCAATGCAGGCAGCCAAAATGTTTAATTACGCTCACTGGGAGAAAACCTGCAATATGCTCTTTATCATCTTTTCTATCGCATTCTTCATCACAAGAATCATCCTGTTTCCCTTCTGGTAAGCAGTATTTGATGTAATCGCAGGCTTTTATTTTATTCCCATTCCCATTGAGAGCTTAGTATAGATTGTGATGGGAAAAGGAAAGGAATGGATTGTACTTTAGAGAGCAGGAGCAGAACTTCTATTATTGTTGGCTAGTAAAGGGCAGCCAGAAGAACTGACAAAACTGATTTTAAAAATTTAAGCTCAGTAAAAAGTTTCTTAAATGAGCTTCTTGAAAACAGCTAACCTAAGTAGAGGCTTTTAGGTATTAGTCAAGTTATTTTTGTGAGTTGTAGTTAAATGCTCTGAGCTCTGCATTTTCAAGAGGGTTGAGCTACTTAACTAGGAGAAATCATTTTCTGCTTTCATTCTATGCCTCCTGCTGCATAGAGGCAGAGGACAGTGTAATTCCAATTTAATTGTAATTATTCTTTTTGTAGAGCCTTCTTTTTGCTACCTAGTTTTGGATAGAGCCACTCAAGTGAGAAGCATTCTGAAAAATTAAGCTGAACCAATTCATTTATGAAGTCAACACAAGTAAATCATAGCTTGCTAAATACTTGCATGACTTCAGAGTACTGTGAATTAATCTGCTTTGGAGTATGCACATGGGTGCTTAGAGTGCTTAATGCTTAACATGTTTAGCTTTTAAAAACTATTTAATGTGTTTTACATTCGTGGTTTCCTTGATTTGCTCTAGTTTGCATTCATGCTTCTCCCCCAATGTGGACAAACCCTTAGAGATTCAAGCTGGCTAAATTAAGAGTTCTGAACATTGATCAACAGAAGATTTTAATTTCCTGTAGTATTTTCTTTCAGAAATGCTGATGCCTTTTACTTTATTGTTATTTTTTTATTAACTATACAAGTGATCTCCAATCATTTTGCTTCACTGAGTTTCTTGTTCTTGAGCTTGGAAGCTCATGATGAGATTAAAGGCACTCAGAAAGCCCCAAATAATATAAAAGTAGTGAAGTCTGAAGATTGACAAAACATATGTTAATTAACAAAAAGCCCTGTAGTAAAGCCTGTAGGATTTTCTCTAGAGTGTGGATTTCAGATTAGAAAGATTTTGTATTAAAATAAGGCATAGGAAAACTCTCAGTTGCATAGATCTAGACCACACAGAGATCAAGAGCTGGAAAATAGGATTGTTTTCTGACCCTGTTTAGAATACTTTTATGCAAGACTCCAATTTCTCATCTTCTGGAGTCTGTATTTCAATAGAGATGCATAATCTAGTTAAGACAGAGCTTGATAATGAATGTCATCTTTGCAGAGTTTTTTAATATGTGTGGAAATAATTAATCAGTTTGGAATGTGAAATTATAAATAGCTGTAAATAGCACAGGGGTGAAATCTTTCACCATAACACTGACCTTTATTTTTCAGGATTCTTCGTGCCACGTTGTATCAGCCTACGTTCTACTCCACAACTCCTGTCATAGCATATTTTCTGTTCAATGGACAGCTATTGATCCTCCAAGGCTTGCATTTATACTGGGGTTACTTAATTCTCAAGATTTTGAAGAGGTTCATTTTCTTGAAGGTAAGCAGATTTCTGCAGGAGAAAGATGTGAAGTAGCAAAGGTGCCAATACCTCCAAGACATTTACTTGGAATTTCTTATTGTTTTCCTGAACTTTCATGCCAGCATTTTTGACAGGGATCTTCAAGGTATAGAGCTATTCAAATGTGCTTTCTGCCTCTCATTGTCACACCTAAAGTCATGGATCAGAATATCAAAATTTCTGCTAAAACTGGTTTTGCCTGTATCTGATGTTTTGCTCTGATTGTAAATGAGAAATGATCTCTTCCAAAAACTGAAGCCTTGAGATGGTGCAGAACTCTTTAGAAGTTCTTGCGTTCTGAGTGAAAGCCATCTTTTGTCACTGGACTTTGTAGGAAGATACCAAAAGAGGAGAGGCTGAAGCGTTGGCACGTATATTTTGCTAGTAAAGGGGAAACCTAAGTTGTGCTATTGAAAAATGGCATTTCTTTTGAGGATCAAGATGCAAAGCCTTAATTGAGACAACTCTGTCCTTTTATCTGAGGCAGTTAATGCTGTGAAGCATCTTAAGGAAATAGAAATGTTCCTTCTGACACGCATTTAATTGTTGTTTGACTGATAACAGAAACCATCCTGTAATTACTGGATTTCTTCAAATCTGATGGGAACAGACAGCTGGATATCATAGGGAGCCCCAATGTCTTCCCTAGGAGAAAACTGCAGTTACAAACTCAGCCCTTGAAAGACAGCAAACAGCTGTACATAAGGGACAAATCTGTAGAAGAAATGGATTGTGTTATTCTGCTTTTATAACATGCTTCTGTGTTCCCTTAGCTACTGGAAAGCGTGTATTTCTTGTGTGTTGCTTACCTCTGTTAGATTAATTACGAAGTTATTTCTGGCCTGCTTTATTAAGTGTTAACGTGTTTTACTTCTCATTTTCTTATTTCTGGCCTTGTTTCTGTGCTACTCTCACATAACTCTCCTGATGAAATCAAGAGGGACATCCCTCTGCCTTGCAGCAGAGGAAGGGAAAGACTTTCCCGTAACTCTCCATCCACTTAGTTGAGGTTATGAGAGTACAGTGCAAGAAGGTCTTCAGATGCAGTGGGGAAGAGGACGTTATTCCACCAACTATATAAGGCCATTCTGCCCTGCCTGCTTAGATGCCTTTGTAAGGGGCAGAAATGTTTTATTTTGAGATAAGAACTTTTTTGTGTTAGTCATTGCTAAAAAATGGGCAAGCACCACGCCTCCATCCCTACCATGGATTTGTGATTCCTTATAGAGCTCTGGGAGAAGACTGTTTCCAAATAACATTTTACAGTGGTAGCAGCAGCAGCCCTAGCCCTTTTCAGTCCCTATGACTTCAGCTGGCTTGCATGTGCAGCCTGTTTTCCATAGCGGTGGCAAACTTGGCTGTGAAAGAAGCCAGTGCCTCCAAAGCTGTAAAGGCAGCATTGCAAAGAATGGTGTTTGCAAGGCGGCGTTTTTATACCAACATATTTGTTATAGAAATACTCCACACAAAGAGCTGTTGCTATTCTAGTGAAATACCAATAAACCATCATCCTTGTACTAGAAGGGTTTTGTTTCTCTGCCCAAGACTTCTAAAGTTTTCATTCAGAAAACAGGCAATTTTGGACATTTTTCTTGAAGCAACAGTTAGCTACTGCAGATGGAAAAACAAAGTCATGATGTAACTGGGAATAGGGAATGATGTTGTTGTTGAGCTGAAGGAAGCTCTGAGCATAGCAAGGGTGTAAGGAATGTTTTCAGTGCCCTCTGTGACTTCAGCTACTCTGGGTTGATGGGGTCACCACTGAAAACTGCTGTAGTGCAGTAGTAAACAGCCCCTAAGATCCATCCAGGGGCAGGTGTCTCCCTTGATTGTATCCTTCTGGACCATGTCATTGTGCTGTCTGAAAGTCAGTGGCCTCAAGTGTATTTATTCTCAGCAGGAAGTGCTGTTGTCCCCTGTCAAAAGATAGGTTAAAGGGCTTGCCTGGGTCAGAAATGAAAGGTGGGAATCTGTAGGGAATGTAAACAGGAGGACACAAGTCTCCAGGATGTCATGTACCCACTAGGTCCTCTTTGATGTTATTCAAAGGGTCACCTCTTGCTTAGAGCTATGGGTCTAGATTTAATACTCTGATCTCTAGGCTGTAGCAGAGGCTTTATTAAAGGCAGGAATTAATACAGAAATGCCATCAAGTACTGCTGCCTCCTGAGTTGGTAGTTTCTTCATTGCTTTATTCTTCCCTCTTGGGAAAAGATGGCTTTTGCCCAAGATTGGCTGGTCAGAAGCTCTTTATCTCAGATGTCACCTCCCCTCTTCACTAATAAAGGGGGCAGTTAGTCCTCAGTCCTCAGGGATCAGTGCTCAGCTGGCTGACTTGCTTCAGCAAAAAGAACTTGGACTAAAAATCTTGCTATTTCCCTCCACCCAAATACTGCAGCCAGAGATGAATAAAACTGAGGAAGAAGGAAAGGAAGGAGATGATCTTGTTCTGTTCCTCTGTGCCCTGTTTTCTCAGGCAGGGGAGTTTAGCACCGGAGCTGGTAGCACAGAGCATCAGTGGTCTCCAGGCTCATGGCATCTGTGCCACATTTCCCTGGGCCCAGACCTCCAGAAATGCCCCAGTGAGGGGAAATTCTGCATGGACAAGCTAAGCTGTACTCAGCATTATGAAACTTTCTATTTTGTCTGGGGATAGGAGGGGACAGGAGTGTTGGACTACAAGGGTGCTGGAGGGGGACTCTTCATCAGGTACAGCAGCGATAGGACAAGGTGTAATGGGTTCAAACTGAAAGAGGGGAAGTTCAAGTTAGATATAAGGAACGAGATCTTTATTGTCAGGGTGGTGAGGCACTGGAATGGGTTGCCCAGGGAACTGGTAAATGCCCCATCCCTGGCATTGTTCAAGGCCAGGTTGGACAGCCTTGGGCAACATCTAGTGTGAGGGAATTGGAACTGAGTGATCTTAAGGTCCTTTCCAACCCAAACCAGTCTATGATTCTATTACATTTTTCAAATTAAAGATTTATTCTTACTTGTGGAAAACATAAAAATACTCCAAAAGGAACCCAGATGTCCTTTTCCATATGACATCTTGTGACCTTGTATACGAGCAAGGCTGTTGCTCACATACATGAAGTCTCACATGTATGAGAAAAGGTCTAGTCAGACCTGTAGCCATGTATCTTAGATAAGCTCTGCTGTGAGAGGAAGGACATTCTTCAGTGCAATTTCTATTCAGGTTATGTCAGGCAATCACAATGCTCGCTGCTGCTGCCATCTTGATGTCCAAGGCCTTTTGTTGCTAGGAGACTCCGTGTGTTTTCTGTAATATTGTTCAATTACATGGTTATATTACCCACTTGTATCAAGTTTCAAGCACCACTGAAACATGTCTAGTCATCATGTCTGCACATATGAGAATATTTTAGGAAAATTGAAAAAACATACAGAGAAGTATGTACATGTGCACTGATTTAAAATCTCTCGCCAGGAAAATCCCATGGAGATTAAACATTTTATTTCCAAGGTCAGAAAAAGGGAGCGAGTGACAGCAGCTTAGAGCCACATTGTTATGGCAAATTAAGATGTAAAATAGATGTTAAATCCATTACACACAGAGTTAAAGTTTCGAGACTACATTTTTTTAAATCTTGAATAATATGTGTAAGTTGTAGGCAATGGGCATGATGTCCACATTACTCAGGTAGTTCAGGGCTGATGCAAAGTCCTGCAGTGACAGAAGGTTTTTAATGGGCTGTAATGTGACCAGGGCTATGTTTTGTTTCTCTTTTGTTTTGTCACCATCACACTGTCCTCAAGTGAGCTTCTTAATAATGATCACTATTATTTAGGAGTCATCTGCTGCAGTTTCATTTGATTCACCATGGTTCTTTCCCCTTCCTGAAGAAGAGAAGACCGAAGTGTTGTAGAACAGGCTTTTGGACATATCACGCTAAAAAAATAAGCTGGTGCCACCCACGTGTCTACAATATTCCTTTGGTATCTTGCACTCAGTGAACAAGGTTTTTGAAGAGTTTGGCTGGGCATATCCTTATCCATGGTTTGTTTGCTCCTTATTTGGTCCATACTCCAAGGAAACAAAGACAAAGAATGATGGATGACAGAGTAGGGGTAGCTGAAAATGAAAAGACAAGACTGTTTTGGGGTTGAAATGAGAGCTATGAAATACTTACGGTTCTGCTGCTGTTCCCAGCCATCATTATTCTACTTCAGCATGTTTTTCTGTTTGAGGATTGCTCTCAAACTGAGACATCTCTGCCAGTTCCAGTTTACTTTCTTACCTTCATTCTTTCTTACATACTGATACTGGGATGCCAGTAGAATCCTTGCCATGGGAAGTGGTTTGTCACATAAAGACTCCTTGAATCAGTTGCTCCCTTTTCTATATTGAAAGAAGATCTACTACTAAAACTCCATCCCTAAATGTATGCCCATGACTAGAATGTTTGATATGTTTTAATGTTAATGTGTAGGCAAGGCCTGAAAGTCCTTTGGAGTACAGACATCATATGCTCTTATAAAAAATGCCCTCACTACTTAAACTGTAGAATAATGATTCTTTACACTTGCAGAGGTGCTGGCCTATATTACTTTCTGTCTTTCTTGCTGTGAATTTCTGTCTTCAGAGACCTGCTTACAATCCTTTATGTCAGTTTTTAAATGAACTTACGTGGTTCCCGGAGGCCAAACTACCTGCTCCTGACAGATGTCTTTGGCTGAGGTTAATCAGAGGCTGTTCAGAATCCCCTCAGCTTCTACAGATCTTTTCTTCCCTGGGATCCTTCTGTTATTTTTCCTCTTACTTTCTGATGCTTGTTTGCATCAGGCAGAACTTTCATTGTTAATAGTTCATTTGAGCCTTTTATTCTGTAAACACATGGGTCCTGTGAGTGTGGAATCTCAGTGCTGAACTTGGGTGAGAATTTTCTTGTTCACAAAACACAGGCCCACAGCAATGGGGCTTGCTGGTTTACAGGTCCTTAAGCATTTCCCCATGGGAGTACAGATTTCTCTGTGACAATTTAAGCCCTTTGAGCTTGCCTTCCTTTCCTTGGTTACCTTTAGAATAAGATCTGTATGCTTTAGAATTAGACCATGGATCCCCAGTGGTTAAAATCTTCTGATTTGCCTTTATTTAGAGGGTCACTCTTCAGCTTCCATTCACTTAGGATGTGAACACTCAACTGTCCTGGCAGCTGAGGCAGCACCGACTTTCTCACTGAACTGTGCCAAAACTTGAGATACTTAATCCTGGACAGAAAGCTTATTTTTAAAACTACAGAGAGGAGACAAGCTCAGTGCATCAGGAAAGTAGAATGGACTCTAAAGACTTTCCACCTCTTTTGTGGCAAAGAGAACTGGATCCAGTGTTGATGTGCTTGAGCTGGATGCTGTTTGCTGTGCACTAGACACACCATGGGTGAGCTAAGCCTGACTGCTCCCAGCTAATAAACTCTGACTTGGAACTTGAGCTGCAAAGGGTCATCATCTGACCCTGATCATGTGCAAGTGCTGCGCTTCCATATACCCCGCAATTACTGGGATGTGAAAATGAAGCATGAAATGAAATGTATATTCAGTTTTGGCATGCACAGCAGTTTCCTATAAAGTCAGACTTTCAGCTGATTATTTTTTTCCTTCTTTCTGAAGCAGCAAAGGAATCTATTTTCAGGCCATTTATCGTTAGAAAATGACAATAATGAGAGTTAACACACTCAGTAAGAAGTTTAATTTCAGAAAAAAATAGCAGTCAAACAGGGGCTAAGCAGAGGACAGGGCTTAGTGTCCTAGATGAGAAGCATATAGGTGTTGTTTTCTTTTACACACGTTTTGTTAAGCCTGTACCATGCCAATGGCTATCAGAGTGCTGATAAAACAGACCAAGAGGTATGCTTGCCTTAATACCATGTAGCCATTTTAAAAGCAATAATATATTTTAGAGGATAATGATCATGTAGTTACTTGCAATTTCATGACTCTGTGGGACTGAAAAGTTGTGGGGAAGCTTTCCCTGGAGATTTTGTGTTTACTTTCTAGACTGGGAAGGGCCATTAACATGCTGATGTCCTGCTACAGAGTTTGAGTTATCTGAAGGTTTAGCACAAACCCAGTACAGATTGAATTAGATTATTAGAGGTTACTTATTCCCCATTTTAAAGAAAACTGGGTTATAGGGACACTGAATTTGTTGGTTCTCAACCGATAAATATGTATGTAGCTGGTTTTCTCATGAGTTTAGCTGATTAGGGGGATAAAATAGAATGAATTAACATTTTCCCCTCTTAGAGATGAAAACCAGTCTGTCCAGGAGCCTTCCCAGTTGATTAGAGTTACTGCCTTTGGGACATGAGCTTTTTAATAGCCTGGAGATGGGAGCTCGCCAGCTAGGTCAGCAGCATGGAGGCTCATGCCCTTGTAAAGGGAAATTACTTCCTGTTATGACTTTCTTTCATCTGCGTATTTCCCATTCTGCTGCAGCGGTCTAGTTAAGCCCAAAGCCTGGCTACATGTCTCACTTCAGGCTGCCAAATTCATTGGAGGAAGGAGGGGTGAGAGGAAGGCAGAAGGAATCATAAAAGAGTAAGAGGTTGGCTGGCTGGTATTTACAATGATAGGCAAAGAGGAGAAAAGCTGTTGTGAGCATGCTGGGGAGCTCTGGAGCCCTACCCGCACTGGGGATGTGAAGTCAAGACTGACCTCAGTAATGTATATTATCTAAGTGTGCAGCCTACCAGAGTCTGTGGAAGAGGAAACACCACTTCTCTGCTGCATAAGTGTTAGGTGCCAATCTGGTTTCCTCTGCCTTAACCAGTTCATTTTTCTGGCAGTGAAAGTTAAAAGGTGGATTGCTACTTGAATCTTAACTTTTAGTCCAGAGCATGAATAGGGTCAGCAGCTGAGCAATGTATGTAATACTGTATTCTGAAGTACACTTCTCAGATTCCAGAACAGCAGCAGTGATCTGAATATTGATTTTGATTTTATTTTTTATAATAAGTCTCTCTTTGGAATGTCCATAATTCCACAGCAGCTTTCATGAATATTATATAGCAGTCACATAGACCTTAGAAAACTTATGGTCTGTTGTGACCATCATGAAGGAATGAACTGATGAGAAACTGGAGGGTATAATTTCTGAGCATTCGATTGGAATAGATGGGCTTCTGAAGGTACAGTGGGATGGAAGCATTAAAGTATAGAATCACTGAATCATAGAATGGCCTTGGTTGGAAAGGACCTCAAAGCTCATCCAGTTCCAGCCCACTGCCACAAGCAGGGACATCTTCCACTAGACCAGGTTGCTCGAAGTAGCCTTCCACTGCCCTGTTAAGCACACACAGGGCTTTGCAAGTCCTCTGGCTGTAGTCCAACAAACAGGGTATGTAGGTGCTCCCTTTGCCTCTCACGTCAACTGTGTTATAAATGAGGCTGTGCAGGTCTCTCCTATGCTGCAGTGAAAGTCTACTGCTTCCAGAGTTGCTGAGTTTGACTTCAAGGAGGAGCTGCAGATGGCCACTGCCTCCAAGAATAGAAAATCAGAACTGTATGTAATTCTGAAAGCAAATCACAGGCAAACTCTTGCCCTGGCCAGGTCAGCAGAAGCCTGCAGTGCTGATCCAGGGCCAGGTTCTCAGCTGGTATAAATGAGCATGGCTCTACTTGAAGTCGATGGGATTGTGTTTTCACCAGCAATGGATCTGCCCAAACAAGAACCCCCACCCCTCTCTCTGCATGTATGTCTGGCACAAGGCAGCTTCACTTTCAGTAAATCCCTGATCTAAATGACCTTTCTTTGTGAAAGTTCCTGATTCAGATAAAAGACAAATGTTGGTAAAGTTTTTGCTTTAAAATCAATTGCTTTACAGAAGAGCATTTGCTGACAGTTTTTCTGGCTTCCCATGTTAACTGCTCATATCTTTTCATTTTCTAGCAGGATATTTATGCAATGTTCCATTTGTTGCTAGTTAGGTATATATGCACCCCTTTAAAAACTATATATGCATAATAGTGTGCATATGTATTTATTCAATTGCCAAAAATCAATCCACAGAGCAAATCCTAGGCCTTCCACAGAACTTTTGATGCCTTCATTTACTAGTTTTAATATATGCTGCAGAGGTTTGAGTTGTGACTTTGTTATGAGGTGAGTAATTCTCATACTTTCAGAGGTGTTCACACAGCACCGCAGTCTGCTGAATCCATTTTAAAATCCAAAAGCTTGAAATAAAGCTAGTTAGTGATAGATTAATAGCAACTGAGAAAGGAAATTGCGCTATCCTGGATTAAAAGCAAATCAGGCTAATCAGGCAGTGATGGTGTGAGGCATGTGAGGGTAGGGTTTGTCTTGTGTAACTTAAGCTGTGATTAGCTCAAGTTCAGGGATCCCTCTGCAATCAGTGGAGGAAAAGCAGTGTCTCCAGAATGTGTCTCATTTGCTCTGTCCGGTGTTGTCACCCCAGCAGTGGTAGGGCAGGTCACCCTCTGTGGGGACAGCAGTTTCTCATTCTGTTGGTTATTGAGCCCTCCTAGATACAGAGTCCAAGTAAATACCTGAATTCAGTGAAGTAAACCTTCAGTATCAGGCACACAGGTCTTAGGGACTTCTAATACTACCTAAGAAACCTTGTTCTTTAGGTACTACTTGAAATATTCTATATCTAACCTCAACATAAGGGTGTTTAGAAGTACTTTATTGAAAAGAGTATAGGTATTGTGTTATGAATGTCAATTGAAAAGATGTAACTTGTAAGGTATGTGACTTGAGAACTTAGTTAACATTTAGATGTGGATATAACTTTAAGATACATCACAGAAGAACTAGAATGCCTCCTAACAGTGAAAACAGAGAAATAGCACCCGAACATTAGAGAAGAGTGTCTGCCATTTACATGATTGCATACTTTGTGGTTTCAGGTTAGTTTAATAGTGCTAGAAGGCTTCTGTAGGAATATTCTGTAGCAGCTGTGTTGTTTCAAAGCATTCATCTCCAGTGCAGCATCCTACCTCACCGATGTGAGTGCAAGTGTCTGATCAGCTGTTCTATAGCCAAAACAGCATTTATAAGGAATAAAGTGCCTGTTCTGATAAAGGCTCATACCACTGCACTCCTTGGCTTAATGCAAACTCTGTCCTAGGGTAAAAAGAAGTTCACTATAGAGAACAGCATCAAATACCTGTTATATTGTTCTTTGTTTCTTTGCCAGCCGTGGATTTAAATTTGGAATAATTCAAAAAGCAGTGGGACATTCTGACTCACTCAATACCTCCTGGGCTTTTGACATGACCGTAAAGCCACAGACACTTGAGTGCAAGGTTTGCTTAGTGGATTTCCATAACACAGCAAGCAGACTTTATTGAAACCACTGAGCACCTGATTAACTGTAAACAAGGATTTATTTCTTCTGAACTTGAGGGTATTCCAGCTCTGGTTACAGGTGTCATACACTGAGTGGCAACACAAGTGAGCTCTAGCTGAGGTTAAATTCATTCTTCAATCAAAACCAGGGGCATGTTCTGATAGTAACATCTATTTTATGAGACTGTTCTCGATATATGTGGAATTAATGTAACTTTTAATTTGTTTTTCACATGTCATCTTTGAGTTCCCCCTGAATACTTCTAGTTGGAACCTTGGGAATTGGGTATTACATAGAAGAGAGAGATTATAGAAGAGTTTTGGCCACAAGATGTCCAATACAATTAATCTAGAAAGCCTGCATCTTCATTTTAAAACTGCAGAAAGCAGAGTCCAACAGTGCATCTTCCATGGAAGATCAACATTATTTATGGTGCCCAGTGTGTATGAGCTGAAAAGGGATATATATTTTCCAATAAAATCTTCCAGGCTGGAAATACAGAACAGTTTGCTTGAATCCAAATGTATATTTCTTAGTCTCCACAGGAAAGTAAAGACGTATTAAGTCATATGTCAGCTGAGCTGAATTATTGATGTTGAATTAAAGATGTTGAACTCAGAGATTCATCAACTTTATAGTAATATTTGTTAGAAATGTACCCCCTTCTATCTATTTGGACTGACTTTTTATTATCTCTCTTGTTTATTATCTCTTTTATTTGAGTCAGTGGTTGCTGACCTGACTAATAGCTTTCATCTTGGTACTGCAAGCTGTTTCCATATGTGCAGGTGCTGTGGAATTTATTGTCTTGAAAAATCAAGATCTAGTCAATATGTTTGTAGATATTTAAATGAAAATATTCTTAAGGTAGAATTAAGGCATGAGATTTAGGACATTTTATTTTAATGGATGCATTTAGGAGTCTGGAAATCCAACTAAAAGATAAGAATAAATGTTTGATAATCCAAAAATCAAAATTTCACCAAATCAGGAAACACAATATTAAAATCTAGAGTCAGCTGTGAATTGTTTTTACATCCCTGTACCTGGTAGAAGACATCCGGTGAGCTGTGTGGATGTAAATGATGCTTAACCTAAAAGATTCGTTGGTGTTAGTCCTGACGAGGCAGGGGCAAGATGGAAATCTCATGCTGCAGAGAAGCCTTGAGTGAGTATTGGTGCTTCACTACTGCATTCATAGCACCAACCCAACATTAGTGTGTGCTGCTCAAAAAGTGTGTGTCTCAGTCAGGGAGATGCTGGATTGAAAGCTGGGTCATGAAGTAAATGTAGCAACTGAGCCCTTCACTGCAGAACCATTTTCTGCTCAGTATCTCTCAGCCACTTTATCTTACATTTTGAGGCCTTGACTTGACAATACGCTCTGAGCTACATTGACTCCATGGTGTGTTTGCTAGCAAGTGTTTTTCTCTTCCTGAGAAAGCAGAAGACATGTTGCTGAGGCTTCCCACTGTTCATAGGATCAATCTGTGTTGCTACAATAGATCTTTGACTCTTTTTTTATATTGCTTGGCACTGGCTTTCCCTCTGCTTTTACACTTTCCACTTTAACTGCTGCATAGCAAATAGGAAGCCATGGCTGTCTTGTGGCATGGACAAAGATGTCATGTGCCCAGTAAAGGGAATTAGGAGAGAAGGTGTTGTATGCCGAGGCCCACTTCTCCACCAGCAAGCTTCATATGGCATCACCAGCACACAGGAACAGGAAACTCACACTTCCATCCATCTTCCAGCCCTTGTCCTTCTTGTGTTCGTACCAGCTGTAACGGGAAGAGCGCAGCACTAAGCGTGTGTCAAGAGGGAAGTGATTTCTTAGTGCTTTATTGAGATAGACGTGCACAATTAGGAGTAAAATCTATTAGTTTAGATGGATAGTTGACAAATGTTTTTCTGTTTGATCATCTTTTCATTTCAAGAAGTCCTTTTTTCCTTGGTGAAGGCTTTTGGAAGGTCCTTTATTGCTCACATAGTCAGATGTGCTAGTAATGACTTGAATGATACTTGTTTGAACAGCAGTGAAATACAAGAAGCCAAAGCTACCTTAACAAATATGGTTCATTTAACTAAAAGACTGAGCAGCAGGTGGAAGGGTTAAACAAAAGGAAAAAAGATTATAGGAGTTTGCGGCTTTGGCTTCACTACAAATGGCTCTCTTGCAGACTTTATAGCATTAGTGTTGCTTCTCATAAACTTTGAAACCATTCATCCATTTAGAAAGATTAAATTGGTTAGTCATCCAGAACATAAAATATACACATCCATTTTGTCTGTTACCCTAAACCATCTGAAGTATAATAAATGCAGCTCATGCCATTAAACTAAAGCATTGAGTATTAATGATGGCCTCAGTTGTGGTATTTACTGTTTGCCAGCTCTTGTGTTTCTGATAGTATATTCATCTGTTGTTGCTCAGGGACGGTACGAGCAGAGTCTTTGAGTTGGAAAACACAACTATAATATATGATGTGAGGGCTCAGAGAAAACATGTTGGCTTTAAGGCAGGGAAGATCCTACAAATGTTACATTTTCTGTTATTCTTAGAAGGTCAAAGTTGAAGGGCACAAACTTCACTTACGGTATCTTGATATATCTCTGATGGTCTGTTAACCAGTTTGCAAAGACGGGTTTGTTTGGTTTTCTAGTTACAGATGAAGCTATTGCTATTTAAAGTTCTGCTCTGCCACTGAAACAAGCTGGACAGAAATGGCCAGACTCTTCTAAAGCAAGAATGTGTAGAGGCACTTGGTCAGGAAGCAGGTTAATGTTTAAAAATATAATAGAAGTCTAAATTGGATTTAGCAGCAATTTTTCTTGGTTAATATCAGGATTTCAGCAGCAATGCTCTTTCCCCAGATGAAGCAAATTTGCAATGGTTGCTTCAGAATACAAAGCAGTTTAATTCCTGCTGCTTTGAATTATGGAAGACATTATCTCAAATGCAGGGATTTGCAGTGTACTGGCAGAAACATTGACATGCTTTTTAATTACTACATATAGTGACTTTAATCAGAGCATCCAGCTTGACAGCATTAAAACTGGGAAGCAAATCCTGTCTGAGTTTCCAGCTCCATGCTGGAAATGCCAGCTCATTCCTGTAGGGATCAGGACTCAGTGCTCCTCCCCTTTCACTCCCCACATTAGTAGCTCAGCCAGAGGCTGTCCAAGAGGACGGGAGTACTTGCAGTGAGAACAGCAGATTCTGCATCAGACCCTGTGCTAGGTTTAGTTTGCATTTCATTTTCTGAAGCATTTGTGGTGGCACAAAGAATAACAAACCTCTTCCCACACCCTCAACATTCGTCTTTTACTGCAAATACAAATTGCAGAGCTACCAGGAGTGAGAGAGGTGATCTGAAAGAGGCAGAACCTCATAAATTGTTTGTGTGGGAAAGGCTGTCTTTCCTTTCCTCTAACTGATGGCAAGCCAAGTTTATCTTACAGTATTTACAGTAAGATTTGTTTGTTTTGATACCCTTTTTATGTTGTTAGGGAAAAGGCAGAAGAAAATCTCCAGGAAGTTTTATAGTTTCTGATGAAACGGAGTTTAGAGTTTAATTTTCTTTCTAGTCCTATATGTTTTATTAGAAGTGTAGTGTATAAAGGGATATGAGATGGCAATTGGGTGAGTTATTACTGAGCTGTCATTTATTTTCTCTCTATAAATCTGGTGTTTAAGAAAGACCTCAGACCGGCAGGCTGAGACAGTGGAATTGTTAGTTCATTCCAAGAGCAGATACAGGATGGGCAGGGACAACGCCGGTTTATCCTTCTGCGTCTCATCTCGGACCTTGGCACTTCGCTCCAGGAGCAGGAAGAACGTGCAGTCTCTGCCTGTTTAGCTGAGATCCAGACAGATGACAAGGAGAGCAAATTCCTCCATGACGGAGCGATCCCCGGTGTGGCTGTACAGGCAACAGATTGTCTGCACAAGGGCTAACATCAGAGCCTGCCAGCTCCAGCACGCAGCTCTGGAGGCAACGGACTCTGTTCTGAGAAGCAGCTTTGTGTCTCCCTCAACAAACAGGCCTGTAGGCCAGCCCCTATATTACAAATGGACACCACAGCACCCACAGTCCTCGGTACCTGAATGTTGACACCACTGACTGTTAACTTTGGGTATTCCCGTTAACAGATCAGATTCCTTGGTGCTAATGGGTAAATTGGGAGCCCAGTGTGAGGGCCCAAGTTTTGATCCTCAGCTACAGGGAAACTGCTGTTCTGAAGTGAATAAACTCGTAGGATACTAGAGAGGGAATGACTATTGCTATCTTCTCCAACAGAAGAAGCAGAGGGTGTCAGGTGGATCTATCAGGCACCTTCCAAATACCTGGAAGAGACAACCAGTGGCAGTTCTAATCACACAGGGACCTGCTAGTGGAGGTGGGAAAAATTTCTTAGATGCCTGCTTTTATCTCATTTCTGTTCTGAGTCACCACTTAAGCAGAAGGAAGTGTTCACTGGATTTACAGTGTCTTTAGAATCTGCAGAGCAGGTCATCAGTTGGTATGAAAAGCCCTTACAGGGGTCAAGTAGAGCTTGCACTGAAAGAGAAATAGAAATGCTTGGTTTTAATGCCAAAGCCTTGACTGGTTGAACCAGACTTCTGACCACATAGTAGGGTCTTGGGTTATGGTAGGAGTTGGGAAATAAGAGATTAAGGGTATATTTTATGTGTAATGACAAACAGCACAGAATTGTCTTACCTCTCCAAACTTTGCTGTGAAATACCAGGTAGACACAATGTCCTTTCTCTGCCTGGTGTAAATGTTCTTTAGACACTGCCATGTGTGATTGGGGATGAAGCATGATTGCCAGATGTTAGAAGCTCTTCCTATAGTGCAGGGAAGGGATTTTCCTAAGGGCAGACTGTCTTGCTGACCCCCTTTCATCCTTGCTGATGGGGCAGCTGTCCCCTCCCTGGCAATTCCTTTAGCAGGATGATATATCCAAGATGAATGTAATAGCTGTATAGACATGGCCTCCCCTTTGCAAAGGTCAACATGATGTATACACCGTCAAACAAGGAGGAATATTTCATGGTCAGTAAGTCTCTTTAGGCAAAGTTAATACCAGGAGATGCTGGCACAAGTAGTCACTGTTTAGTTTACACCTGTCAGAAGCAGGCAGCCTCTCAACTCCGCTGTTTGGGTGAGTGTATTCATCATATTTAGCCTTTACACAATATTCTTTTCATCTTCCCTGTACTTCACAGCTGTTAACTAATCTCACAGCACCCAGGGGTTACTAGCAAGGCTTTACAAGAGAAGGCAGGAATGAGCAGGAAGAGGTCAAATGACTGAGCCAAGGTTATGGAAGAAATTGTCTCTGAAGAACATTAAGTTCTACAAGATTTAAAGTGGTGTTAACTAGTGTGCCCTTGGCTATCAGAGTCCAGTTTGGAGGGAGGGTGTCTTCCTGGGGGGCTGTTTTAACATTGTCTGGATGTATTTCGAGCTCTTCTCTCATCTGTTCCCTTTAGCACTTTGGAGTGTTTTTCCTGAGGCAAATGGAAGGCAGAGGAGTTTTGTCTTCAGAGGATGGTGGGGAATTTCCAAGAAGGGCAAATGTCTCATATTCTGGAACATCTATGCAGCTTTTGATTTTGCAATTACAAATGGGGGCATCTAAGTTATGAAATTAATGGATTATTCTTTCAAAGTCATTGCAAAGATCCAGATACCCAGTTCACTTTAAAAATTAAAGTCTTCCTTGTCTGGCACCCATAGGCCTTTTAAAGGTCTATAGCAATGGTGATAGCAATCCTGTGACTTATCTGACGGTAAATACTGCAAGTATAGAATATGCTGACAGTGCTTTCTTCTCCATAGGACTTGAAAGATGATCGAAGTGATGAAGAGGAGGAAGATTCTCTTACAGATAATGAGGAGGAGTCCATAAAGAATGGCAACAAGAACAGCTGTGGGTCAAGCAAACATCTCCTAAACAGCAGTCACCACTAGCCCCTTTCTGCCTCACCTCCTGCAGTGATTTCTGCTCTGGTTTTAACCCAACCTACAGGATAGAATTTAAGTCAAAAGGCTTATGAGAGACTGTGATTGATTTATTGTTGGCTACTGGACCTGGAAAAAAGCCCAGTTTAGAGGGAAGGGAAAAATAGTGTAACATGACAAAACGTGTTAATGACCTGCTTTCAGAATAATTGTGAAGTGTTTGGAAAGATGTTTGGATACACTGAGTGACAGTGCTCCACAAGGTCAAAGCTCAAGAGCATCAGATCATTTAGTGTCCCAATTCTAACACTGGTTTTCAATCTGATATAAGATCTGTTTCACCAAATGGTTTAATTCACAGATGTTTTGTGGTAGGTAAGTAGTGTGAATTCCATTAGGAACCAAAATTACTCAATGTGGGAAATATTTGACAGTGGTGTACAGTGCGTTTTAGTCTTTACTTTTCAGTTTAAACCCTCATCAAAATAGCTATTTTTTGGGTTAGATTTCATTTCCTGGAGGCCAGAGGAAGCTAACACAAAGGAAGACAAATTACTTGCCTCTGAAGAGCTGGCTTCCCTGCAGAAATACAGCCTTTCTCCAAAATATGCTGTATGATAGATGGCTCCAAAATTGTGTTCTAAGATTTACCTGTCAAGGAAATCACTGTTAAAATAACAAAAACCAGCCTCAGTTCTCCATTGAGCTCTGGGTTTCATCTCTGTCATTCTGGCCTCATCTTAGGAGTAAGTCTACCAAGTTCTGTTTTGTGGTTCCTGTGTGTTCACTGCATGTATCTGGGCTCTGGGGGAGCATGGAACTAGCAGGGAATGACATGTCAGTGCTGTGAATTCATTTGATACCAGGATCTGTATTTCTATCTCAGCCCTTTCTGAAAGTCAGGAATCACATTGGCTAGAGCCAAACTCGGATGTGTGTGACATAGGCCACATACCGTTGTGTATGCTCTAACAAGTCATGGTTGAAGGAGCAGTGGATGTTTTATCAGCTTCTCTTACCAAAAGCACCTCTGTCCTATGTTTGCGCTTTTGTTCTAAGGCTAGTGCAGGGCACAGAGGCTTTTTTAGACCTGGGGCTTTCCAAGGAGAGGCTGGGGCCTTTTAAATAGGGTGGTGCTGATCTCATTTCCAGATGCATTAGCTCACAGAGTTGTAAGTGATTTGTGTCATGAGTTTTAGAGATGAGAGTCTCTGTAGGTGAGGGACTTTCTGTGTGGTTCTACAGTAGCTGAGATCATCTGGTGAACTAAATCCAGTAGCTTGATAGAGACCAGGAGACCACTGCTACAACAACCTTAATGCTGAGCTTTTGGTTTGGAAAGGTTCTTTTCCCCTTACGGCTGCTCAGGCAGGAGCTTGGTGACTTATGGGAAGCACCATATGACTGACTTGTTTTCTCAAGATTTCCTTGGCAACGAGGGATACAATTCAATGAAAGAATGGGAAACGTGTGGGATCTCAGATATGAAGAAAGAAGTGTGTTCTGTGCAGTTACAAGGAGCCATAGGAGCACTTCATTACAGAGGCTGGTAGTGTGAAAGTATATTCATATGGTCTGGTCAGCTAGGCCATGTTTAATTTTGCACTTATATTTTGGACCATGTAGTACCCCAAATGTTTATGTATCACCACAAAGAGAACTTACTGAGAAAGGAAAATGGCCTCCAGCTTCTGAGAAGGATGGAAATGTGCAGTAGTGGAATAGGACCCCTGTGGTTAAGAAGGGCTTCTTGGGCTGAGCAGGCAGAATTCCCTCGGTAGCTGTTGTATAGCAGTGTGCTTCCTTACATAGCTGTGGAGAATACCTTAAATACTGCAGTGTGGGTTTATTGGCAGTGTAAGTACTTATTACATCATCTAAAGCAACTGGTGAGTTTGGCAGGGTCACAGTTGCTTATCAGGGCCTGTTTATTGCCTACATGAAAAGAACTGACCTTTCCTGACAAAATGTAGGAACCTGACATCTTGGAGGCTTTACACTCCCTTTGCGATCAGTGGAGACAACGATGCTTTCTTCAAGACATAACAGGGGTTTGGGAGGTGGCCAGGGTGTTATCATTTAGTTATGGTGCCAGAAAACATTCCTGCTTTGAGTAGGAAAGGAATTAGGGAAAGGAAACATGAAGAATGAAGTTGTCACAGGAGTGAACCTCTGAAACACTGCTGAGTTTTACACTGGAATTTATGGTCTGGTTCAGGGCAAATCTTGCTTTTTCTACTTGGACAAGTCTCCCACTGAAGCCAATTAACTCCACTGGAGTCTTGCCTAGGAACGGTTTTGTATTGCAGTTATCCAGCGTAATTGCAAGACCTGTTGTTTTAAATCGATGTGAAACTAGGATCTTAGAGGAAAAGGTAGATAAAGACATTCAAATGTTAGATCTGGGGCAAAGTTTTGGTGAGTACAGAAGAATACAGAAGAAAATAACATCCTGAAGGTAAAGGTTAAGTCTAAGAACAGTAAATGACCAAGTAACTACATCACACTGCAGACAGGGACATGGGACCTCCTGGGGGTTACTGTCATGCCCAGCGGAAGTGATGAGACATGAAAACTCTGGATGTAAACCACTAGGCACTGGGGATGAATGCCCACAACAGGGAAAGAAGTGGGAACAGACTGTCACAGTGGGACTGGACACATCAGATTTGTCATTCCTGATGTTACATGTGTTTCATCTTCTACTTACCATTAGAAACAAGAAGCTGAGGTCAGGGGGAAACATGATTCATGCTAAATAAATTGATGTCATGGTGCTTCCAGATTTTCAGTCTATTCAATGTCCTTTTTATTCTTACTGTGTAAAGAGTCTCCATTGGCAAGTGCAGCACAGTTGCAGGTAATGTGTGTGAGCACAGATGGTAGACTCTACTGCATTACTTTTACCATTTCATGGTAAAAGTGGGTCCAGGTTTAATGATTTGATGCTGTCTGATTTTGCTGTGTCACTTTGAGCATGCCAAAATATTTATGATTGAATTAAGGCCTGAAACCGAAAACTTAGTCCATTAGAGTCTGCAGAATCTCTTCTGTTGCACTTAATCCTCTGAATTTTGTTCGGGTTCTCCTGTCTGTGTACCCCATGCTGCCTCTATACTGGTTTACTACATAGGTTTACCGATCTATTTGGATTAGATGTACAGATCTCCTTTACTCCACAGAACTCATTTTGTCAATGTGTACTACTCAGTAGAATTATCTTTATTTGTTCTTAATGGCACTGAATTTGTCTGGTCTGTTGTGCTCCACACTAGAGAGAAATATTTTTTAACAGCAGGTATCCATGTAAGAATTCCCTTGATTTCCTCACCTCTTCCTCTCCACTTTCCATTCTCTCCCAGTTTTCAGTGAGGGCCTGCTATGAGCTTAGGTTTATTTGAGGAATGTTAGAAACATATGCAAATACAAAGAGGATTCTTTGTTTCCCAGGAGTGCTTATGTTCATACATAGGTCAAGGTGCTGTCACCCAGTTGGAGTGACATGGGATTACTACCTCAGTGGCTCATCGTAAGCACGGACATGGATCTTAAGCTGGTAAAAGCAGGAAAGCTCTCCTGAAAAAAAGATGCCAATCAGTTGGAAAGCAGTTTCATATTCCGTATTCTTTCCATTTCTCAGGAAGATCACAGAGCTTCTGACTTTCCATCTCTTCCCATGGGCACACACACATAACAGAAGGTGTTTCAGCCCAAATAATGAACTGTAGCAGAATACTTTGGTTTTATTATCCAAATTCACTTTTTTAAGCTTATGAGGAAGACTAAAGTAGATGGCAAACAACTCCAACAGGGAGATGTGAGTTTTGGCTACAACCAACCTGCAAACTGTGAAGAATTTCATCATAAAAAACTCTTGCTGATTTAGAAAGAAAAACACCATCTCCACAGGCACTTCCCCCACTGCGGGGCTGAAGGACAACAGATAACCAGCAGGCAGGAATGGAAGTCCACACTGAGAGCGAGAACACAGCCCTGTTGTGAAAATGCTGAAGAGAGTTGGTTTGGGGGCTGTTTGCTGCCCTGGAGCTGGGGAGCCCTGCAGCACTAAGTACTGGGATGCAATGGGGAGAGGAGAAGTCACTGGCCAAACAAGGAGGATTCTGGTAGTTTCACTTTCTTTCTTGCCATCCACATGTGTTAAGATCTGAAGCAGCAGAGAGGAGGTAAAGAGCTGACATTAATCCCTTGTCAAGGACTGAGATTCCCAGTCCAGGTGACGAAAGCAGTGCAGTCTTCACCCTCACCCTGGCTGGATCCAAAGAACTTCAGGCAGGGCTCTGTGGTTTAACTAAAGTCCCCTCTGTGGGATTACTTGAGGTTCCTACCTTAGCAGAAGACGAGGCTGAAAGCACAGGTCTAAGCTTCAACATACAACTCTGCAAATACAAAGTCATAACAACCCATATAGGATAATGTTGTTGATGTTCTGATAGCCTGAAGATCTATGAAAATATCTTCTATTTACTCAGCTGGAAAGAGCCCTGTTCCTCTGGAGTTTGGTTACCCCATAAAGCACTCAGAGGAGACCCCATAATCATTTCAAAGGCAGAAACATTAAGTGGAATAACAAGTATAAACCCGTCCACAGTGACTTTGAAGTGCAAGAAGCATGTCCTTGTAGTCATAGACTAGTACTGTGCCTTGAGCTGCGGTGGGAGGAGACAGCTCCCAGGCAGTTGTTTCAGGTGGTGTAAAGACCATATTTTTCCTACCACAAAAGAAGTTGGTCTAAAAAAAGCTTGAGTTGAGCAATGAAAACGGGGATTAAATTCCCACTGAAATTCACAGGAGCTTTCCCCATGATGCTGATGAGAACTGGATCCAGACCTCAAGCAAGCAGAGAAGATGATAAGGACAGCATGGCCCTGCATTCTCCAGCTGCCAGGAGCAGGGCACAGCCCCAGTGCTCCCTCCTCCATCAGTCCAGGGCAAAATCCCTCCTGGAAAATGAGATCTTCTGTCTGCAGGACACTCACCTGAACACAGCTCTGCCTTTGCTCCTGCCCAAACATGCCTCTTGCAAGGCATCCCTGTGGTCCAAGGCCAGATTTACAGGGAAGAGGCAAACAACAAGCTGTGATTATCCCAACCACCTTAGTGTGTGAGTGCATGAGGGGACTGCTGAGCCAAAGAGGGAGCAGAAGCTGGAGCAAAATGGCATCTGGGGCAACACAGCAGCAGTTTAAGCACAGACCTGACATCACCAAAAGCACTGAGTGAAGCAGTAACAAGTCTCGGAAGAAAACAAGCCCTGAGAGAAGGGCAAGGGAAAGGAGAGCAGTTTGGAAATGCCCTTTCCACGCAGCAGAAGTGAACTCTGCAGCCAGGACAACTCCTTTTCCCTGAGCACGGCAGTTTCAGGCTAAGGCCAGCTGATGAGTTCCCAAGGCAGGAGGATCTGGGGAGCACTCCCAATGTTCCCAGTATGGGAGTGAGGACCCAGCTGGGACTGGGCCAGGGTAGCCATGAGTGAGGCCAGCAGACCTGGTTCACCTCCACTTGCTGGGCAAGCCTACCTCCCTCTTCAGCGCTGGGTTTGTGCCTTGGCTGGCTGATTGAGACTCCTCAGGGGTGGAATTGCTCCTAGAAGAGTTGTGTCTTTGCTTCCTACAGTGAGGAGCAGAATGCTGCTGAAAGGCCCTTCTCATGCTAGCGCGCATGGGTAAGTTTCTTGGTTATGTCATGGGCTGCAAACGATGCAGGAGAAGTCCTAGGATATCAGGAGAAGCTGTGGGAAGCAGGAGCTAAGTCTTACCAGGCTATGCAAATCCTACCTAGTTCCTTTGCTGTTTTAAAGGAGGAATTATTCAGTGACCAAAGATTGTTTCACACATTTCCCTGTTTCCTGTTCTGTAGCATGATGTTGAGATGAGGAAAACCTCCGTTTCTCCATTTCACAGCTCAGGGAACGGATGCTCCTCCATCCCATTGTGTGATGGAACCGTAGGTGCCAATGTGAAATGCACGGCAAACAGTGCTGCTGGTCACCGGGCACAGGGGAAATGTCTCTTGTACGGGCAGTAAACGTGTCTCGGTGACAGGTCCCTTCGGGATGCCCGGAGCAGCACTGGTGCTGCGTGGTGCCATGCGAGAGCTCCAGCTCCTGTGCCACCAAATCCGCGTGTCGCGTACCTGGTTATTGCCGCAGGAGCCCACGAGGTGGCAGTAGCAGGACACTGCTCCGTGCTGCCCCACGGCTCGGTGGAGCGGAGTGGTCCGTCTCTAAACCAGGTTCTATGGCAGGTCGGGGTGCAAAAGCGTTCGGTGCCACCGCAATTCCCACTTGGTTGATCTCTAACTGTGAACCTCTTGTCAGGTGCATCACTGGTAAGAAAGCAGCATGGATTTTACCGGGAGTGAAGTTTGGTACCATATGCGAGGACCAGTGTGTCAGTGTCCCAAAGGCCAGCATCGACCTGGATATCACCAGTGGGTCTTCCCCTGGTCTCCTGCTGAATCCCCTGGCACCAGAGCTGTGTCTAGGGTAAGGGCTGGGCAAGGAAGAGTGTTCCATCCTCTCTGCCTCTGCTTTACAGCCTGTACATCTTTGTATTGCCTATTTAACCATAGAATCCCAGCCTGGTTTGGTTTGGAAGGGACCATAAAGCTCATCCAGCTCCAACCCCTGCCATGTGCAGGGACACTTTCCAGTAGAGCAGGTTGCTCCAAGCCCTATCCAGCATGGCCTTTAACACTGCCAGGGATGGGGCAGCCACAGCTTCTCTGGGCACCCTAAGACACATTTAGCTATTTTGTATTAATTAGAACTACACATTTGTCAAGCCACAGAGTCTGCAGCTTCTTTAATCCTATTGGTGCTCAGGCTGCGCTCGGCTATGGCTCTGTGGGGAGCTGAGAACTGATGTGCTGTGATAGTGGGATGAAGCGTTTCCCTGAGCAATCTCTGTGGATGAACAGGAGGCACTGGGAAGCTGCAGGCTGTGGATGGCAGCATCTGCAGTTCCCCCGACCCCAGCCCTTCTCCAGGTTTCTCTTTCACAGGCAGCTTGACTCGACATCAGTCCCTGCAGAGACTGAAGCTCTGAGGTTGCCCATTTGGAACGTGCGTGGGGTTTGCCACGGGCTGGTACCCAGCTGCTGGTGCAGTTTCCTCCATCCCAGCTCATGGACAGTGCTGATGGGACTCCTGAATAGCAGCAGGTCAACTGAAGCACATCTCATCCTCCTGGGTGTGAGCCCAGGAAGCCTCACAGCAGGCAGCTACACGAGTCCCGGAGTGATGCTGGTATTTTGCTTTTATGGATAAATACTTGCAACCAGGCCAAAGTCAAGTGCCAGCTCTGCTGGGAGGGAGGATCTAGCATCAGAGGAGGATCCCACTGGCCCCAAATGGATGGGGATGAGGTATTGGTGGCTGTTGGTTAAAGAGCAGGATGTGTTTCTGACTCCAGAAGAGTTACTCCCTCCAGATCTCGCACTGACCCTCCATCTGGCTGCTTCCTACCTGCTGACTCCGAGCAGGCTCTGCTGACGTGCACAGTCTGATTTCCTTGCTGTATTATGGAGAACACAGCCCCTGCTGTTGCTTAGAACAGTGTGAGTAGCACAAACCCTATCAAAGTTCATTACAGATGTTGTCACAGCACGTCCTGCCTGCCCTGCTCCTTCATCCCCTCAGAACAAAGAAGCTTTTCCTGCTTCACGTCAGCTCAACAGCCCCAAATGTGGGGCTCTTTTCCCACATAAGAGCTCCAAATGACCCCTAGGCTTGACAGCTACCATAGATACACATCAGTTGACCAAGCTTCCCAGTTTGTGTCTCCAGGCTGTGGAGCTCATACTAAAGGTGGTGGGCCAGCATGTGCTGGAGGCTGAGTGCCACAGCTCCCTCCTTGCTGGGGGTGTTTTTCCTTCTGGGACAGTGCTGGGAATTTGCTGACTCACCTGGGGGTGATGGAGCAGGAGCATGAAGGCTGAGTGGTCCAGAGGGGGAAAGCTGCTGAGCAGCCAGGCCTGGGGGAAGGTCAGCAGAACTGGATTGGTCTCCAGTCCAGCTCCAGGCAAGTCTGGGCTGTGAACAGTGCAGCTTCTGACAGCAGCATGACAGTAATGCTTCTGCACAGCTCTGCGTCCACACTGGGAGCTACCAGGACAAACTTGAGTAAAGGATTGGTCCTGTGGGGAAACATAGCTTTGAATGGTGTTTCATTGTTGGTCCTGTCAGTGATCGTGGATAAAAGATGGAGGGGTTGATTGATGCATTTGTGTAAACGTTAGTTTAAACGGCTCGATGAAGCTTTGAGAGCAGCTTGAGTATGAGACACAAGAGGAAGGGTTAGACAGCAGAGCTCCAGAGCAGCCGTTACAAGAGCACACAGGCTCACACTAGATAAAAGGGGTGTTTTACAGACGCAGTCTAAGGGGCCAGTGGGGCTTGGCCTTGGGACACTCAGCTCTGTGCCACCACCCAGTGGTACTTGTGCTTGAGGACATCCCTTTCCTGCTGCATCCCCCTACCCATGACCCTGCAGTGCTGTTGGGCTGTGAGAAGGGGTACCCAGCCCTGCAGTGCCTGGTTTTGGGGCCCCCTGTCCAGCAATGGTAAAGGGTTTTGCTGGCTAGAGGAGAGCAAGCTCCTGTGACCCACCTTGGAGCCACGGCACTCAACAAGGGCCCCTGACCCACAGCAATCCCTGCTCGGGGGGGATATTGAGTTTTCTGTTTGCTTTGCAAGTGTAATTGGCCGAGACGCTGTGAAGGGAGGAGAGAGCGCTCAGGGGAGAGGTGTTAAAGAAATAGGAAAACATTATTAAGAGTGTTCTAAGTCGGCAGTTTCCCTTATTAGCACTTTCACGATAGAAAGGAGCCAGTTTAGGTCTGTGCAGTTGCTCTGGGCCACCATGTCCAGGCTCCTGTAGACATCCATGTAGATGGCTATGCTGTCTTGTGCATCCCTTTGGCATCAGCCCTATCTCTCTTACAAGCCATGCATGACATGGCCTTCTTAACTTACAGATGTCCTCTGGCTTCTTGTGCCCTGCTGCAAGGAATAGAAGGCAAAGCCTTGTATGAAATACCTGGTTTACTGGGGGTGGTCCTTGTCCAGGTGCTGGATACAAAGGGAGATGGTTGAGATGGGTGCGGGATATGCTCAGTTGAAGGGATGTGCCAGGGACAGCTGCTTGATACTGTCAACTCCAAGCACCCAGAACACCTGCCTTCATTGGGTTTTGAGAACGGGTTGTTTTAAACAGCCCTATTGCTGGGATCTTCTTCATTTGCTCCTGGGCAATAAGGCTCTGGGCTTTTCCCAGCTCACATTTCCCAGCCTGTCATGGGGTCAAACATGGAGTGATGGAGCTAAATGAGAAATCAGTCTGATGATTGCGGGAGCCAAGACTGGGAGAGGGCAAAACCCAAACAAACCATAAAGCAGAACAAAAGAAAGTGCCAGCTATTCCCAGGTTCCTGATAACATCATCAGAGGTGGCAAGGCTGGACTTCTGAAAAAGCCTGGCTGAACTTTAGGGTCAGCCTCAAACAAAGACAGCTCTTTCCTTTGTCCATTTGTTCCTGCATGCCTGGGGAGTGACGTGTGCCTGACCAGGATTGCCTGGGTGATGGCTATCTCTGCACAGGGCTCAGATACCGAACTGCCCTGCACCAGCCCTCTCCGTGTTCAAATAGCCAGCATGGTCTGGTGGAGGTGCTGGTACATCCACATTTCTGAGCCCTCTACACACACCAAGTGCTGCCTGCACTGGAGGAAGTGGCTTCTCCCAGCTCCCTGCAGTGTCACTCAGTCGGAAGCACGTCCTTCGATATTCCTGACTTTTCTCACCCCCAGTGGCATGTGAGCAATATCATTTTCTGCTCCTGACACTGCTGCACCCCGATCCCTCCAAACATCTGTGCCAAAGCAGCAAGAGACCCTGCGAGGTTTTGCACAGGCCATGGTGGCAGCAGTGTGGGGACATGGCCAGACCATGGTGGGAAGTGAGCTGGGGTTTTAGCAGTCCATTCCTCAGCCCCTATCCCACAGGAGTGTTTTTATTTTCTTTCGCTGTTTTCCATGGAATTCGGAAGTTTTTCCCTATTGCAGCTGGGTGAAGCTGTGAGGCCCCAGGAGAGGGGCAGAGGGGAAGGGTTTGGAGGGAGGATCTCCATGGAAAACCTCCTGCAATGCCCTCGCTGTTTGTGAGACAGTCACCTGTCCATCAGAGCAGCGTGGCTCTGACAAAAGGGAACCCTTCCGAGCCTGTGAATAAGCTCCCTGTTAGAAGAAGAAAGGGATAGACCTGCCATGGACTTACCTGAACTGAGCACAGGCTGCATGCTCCCTTAAGGACACAGGTGCTGGTGGCTCTGCTCTGTCCCTGGGTACCTCCAGTGTCACCATCCCTCTTCCTTCAGCTCCTTGTCCCCAGGAGCCCAGGAACAGACTCTCCATCTTCAGCCAGGCTCAACAGAGATGTCTCAGAGGGAGTTTTTCCCTCGCAGGCTCAGGAGAATCCAGGCTGCTGGAAGGAATAACCTGATCAATGGCTCTGCTGGAGCTGCCTCAACAGCACCAGACACTGGAGGCTCAAGAGCAGGTTGGACAGGGCTTGGAGCAACCTGCTCCAGTGGAAGGTGCCCCTGCCCGTGCCAGGGGGTTGGAACCAGGTGAGCTTTAAGATGCCTTCCAATCCATTCTATGATTGTAAGGTTCTATGACTCTGCATAGAATGATTCAGGTTGGAAAAGACCTTGAAGATCATTGAGTCCAACCATAAAAAGTGGGTCTAACATGAAGGAAGCACAACCTTCAACATCCTCTACCCAGGGAAGAAGCTTTAATCAAACCTTTGGTTCCCTATGAAAAACCCATCTCTAGAAACCCACTGCTGTCACCCAGAGAACTACTTGGATGTACCTAGCTGACTGTTTTAAATGACAAAAGAGCTTATGTGGTCTCTATTTATGTTTAAACTGCCTTTGGCTTCTTTCTGGGCTCATTTGCACAGTGAGAGCAGCACTGAGCAGGTCCCTTTGACCAGCTTGGCCAAGCTCAGCAGCATTAGGGCAGGTGCAGCCAAGCAGCAGGGAAGGAAATCCCTGATGCCCAAAGACCAGAGCAAGGCCAGGGGCTACAGGGAATGCAGGAGAGCATCACCCCTGAGGTGGGATTGCCTGCTTAGGACCAGGACAGGAAGGGTTTGGATAGGGGTGGCTGGAGAGAAAGGAGAAGGCTGAGTAATGGCCAAGTTAACCCTTTGCACGCTGGCATTTTCCAGGCTCGGAGCCAAATGACTGCTCGGGAAGATGTATATAACACATGTCTGCAGTCTCCAAAGGGTTATTAACTGTGCAATAATGGCCATGAAACTTGGCTTCCTCAACGTGCATTTAACATTGCAAAAACATAGAACACGGGTTTCAGAGGGGGAGAGGGCTTGTTTCCTAGGAACTGCAGAGCCAAATCCACTCTGTGATGGGGAGAGGAGGAGAAACAACCCCCCTGCACGGGCTGGGCACAGGGGAGAGATGCACTGAGCGTGACAGGACCTCAGCCCCTCCTGCCCCGTGCTTTGTCCTTATCAATAACAATTTCAAGGTGTTTCTGACAAGCCCAGAAATGGCGTTAATTTAATACAGAAAGCCTGTGTCTCACCAGAGCTTTGGGCTTTGGGTTCAATAAAACACTGCTGCTCCTAAGACAGTTTCCTCTTCTGTTGTGTGGGTACCTCTGCAGGGGCTCATCCCTTGCCCCTGGCTCCAGCTCTTGCCAGCACCAAGGTCTGCCTTGATGTTGGCCGTGTTGTGGGGCTTCACATCCCCTTGGGCCCCTGCCCACATGCTGCAAGTCCGTGATGCTCAGCAGGGACCAGCCCTACCCCAGTGTGTTCTATGCCAGCCATCCCAGCCACCGAGTGAGTCCTTCCATGCAGTAAGTTACAGACTTCTCTTTATTAGTGCCCCTCTTCCCCCACACTATAGAACTCATTCTTTCTCCGTATTGTTATTACTTTATTGGCAGAGGATTTTGGAAGGTGGGAGAAAGGATCTACTAAAGAGCAAAGCAATCTGAAGCCCTTTCATCGAACCCTTTTGAGGGAAGAGATGAGGTCCCTTAGCAAATGAAGGCGGCTGGTGGTCTGGGTTTAACCGTGCCTGCTCAGGGCTGAGGCCAGCTTTGGCAGCTCACAAATCACCTCTTGGTTCTCAGGAGTGGAGGGTTGCCACGGGTGGGAGAGCTGTGGGTTAGCTGCTGTGCCAGCCAGGGCTCTGACACTGCTGGTCCAGAACAGGTCAGGAGGGAAACCCTGGTGCTGAGGCTTTGTGATAACCACATTTGACATACAGCAAGGCAGGCCCAAAATGAGGTTTTGTCTCACTCCAGTGCGTCCTGGGCCAGTCCTTTCGCTTTGCTAATTTACTGTGAGAGATCAGACTGAGCCTCGAAAGACAGGAAAACACAGAGCTATTACATCTCACCTGATCTCTTGTTAAGAGAGTGAGTGTGAGCCATGGGCCTTGGCTTCACGCAGGTTTTGTCTGCTGGGAGCTGGTTGCAGGTCCTCAGTTTTGCTCTTGCTTGGTGACATCCCATAAGTGCCACTTTAAGATAAGAAAACACAGCTCTTGCTGCCTGTCCAATGTCTGAAAGAAAGAAAACGGTGTTCACCCACCTACATCTCTTATCAGTCCTTTTCCTAGACTGAAACAGCCCTTTCCCTAGTGCTGCGCCCTCACAGCGATGAGCATCCGGATCCAATTCCCCTTGCTTGGGACTCGGAGCCATTACCACTGTCAACACAACCCTGGACACGTCTTGTGGAAGTGCTGCACCGAGGTCTGCCAGAGTCATTCACACTCTTTTATGGGTCCTCCTTTGGGTTCTTCTACAGTTTCAGGAACAAAGCTGCAGATCTTTGCAGAAGTTTAAACTCCATGACACTGCTCTGCTGGGCCACAGCGGTTGAAAGCTGCTGACGCATTGGGTCTTCACTTCATTCCAGGACTTGGCCATGCCAGGAGCACAGGATCCCTCCCAAAGCCCACCAAACGCAGTGGAAATCTTCCAGCTTTCAGAAATCACCCTTCTGCTTGCAACAGCCCTTGCGCCAGGCTGAATTCTCCTGACCCTTACGCAGCCGAGGACATGAAATGTGTGCCCTAACCATCAGGTGAGAAGGGTCTCTTGGGGAAATGGGAATGGATGGTGCCTGAGTGAGGATCCCTGCACCCAAGTGGAAAGGGAAAGGGAGCTGGCAGGTAGCTTCCTCCTCTTCTTCCTCTGTCAAAGATCCTTCTTAGCTAGCTTGAACAGCCTGCCCTCCCTGCTTTAAATGAGCATCCCCTTCCCGCCCACCGCTGTAAAAATCGATTTTTGCATCTCCTGAGCTTTATAGGCAGAAGCTCTTCCCTGTGAGGGTGCTGAGGCGCTGGCACAGGGTGCCCAGAGAAGCTGTGGCTGCCCCATCCCTGGCAATGTTCAAGGCCAGGTTGGATGGGGCTTGGAGCAACCTGCTCCAGTGGAAGGTGCTCCTGCCCATGGCACACGTTGGACTTGGATGATCACTGAAGGTCCCTTCCAACCCAAACCAATCTATGATTTCCTTGTTTTCACCCAGGCAATGAGCACTCTTGGAACATGTAAGATCATTGCCTAAACTCTTTGTGTACTGACACATCACCAACCTCATGTCCTGGTGTGCCGAGTCCTGGGAAGAATACTTGAGGTAAGATGGTGAAGGCTGCAGGGCATGCAGGAAGGGACAGGTTTTTGAAGCCAGCTGCTCCAGCAGTGTCCCAGTTTCAGGAGTGCTGAGACTGGATGCTGTTGGAGGGATACTGCAGGATGGATGCTGCAGGACAGACGCTGCAGGACAAATGCTGTTGGAGGGATGCTGTAGGATGGATGCTGTTGGAGGGATGCTGCAGGTCAGATGCTGTTGGAGGGATGCTGCAGGTCAGATGCTGCAGGTTGGATGCTGTTGGAGGGATGCTGCAGGTTGGATGCTGTTGGACGGATGCTGCAGGTCGGATGCTGCAGGTTGGATGCTGTAGGATGGATGCTGCAGGTCGGATGCTGTTGGAGGAATGCTGCAGGTTGGATGCTGTTGGACGGATGCTGCAGGTCGGATGCTGCAGGTTGGATGCTGCAGGTTGGATGCTGTAGGAGGGATGCTGCAGGTTGGATGCTGTTGGACGGATGCTGCAGGTCGGATGCTGCAGGTTGGATGCTGTAGGATGGA
>JASSUY010027916.1:0-56074 GCA_032466535.1 Forpus xanthops | reverse complement strand
GAAGTTGTGAATGCTCCATCGCTGGCGGTGTTCAAGGCCAGGTTGGACATAGCCTTGGGTGACATGGTTTAGTGGGACATGTCCCTGCCCATGGCAGGGGGTTGGAACTAGATGATCTTAAGGTCCTTTCCAACCTTAACTATTCTATGATTCTACACCTCTGGCAAGTAGTATTTCCCAGCCACTGCTAATCTACACTTTAGATTTTGAGCTTTAAGACCCATTGGAGGGAAAAACAAAAAAATCCGTATCTTTGAACCACTGACCACTGCCAAACACAGGACAAGCTGTTCAAAAAGACTTTTTGCTTTCAGTTTCATTTGCATCACCTTTACAAGGAGCACTGCTAACACACACCAGGCTAACATTCTGTAGTACAGACAGCGTACAAGTGATTGCTTTGCTAAACAGGTGTATTTAACCTGTAAATTAACACTTGAGGAGTATAACTCAAGATACTAAGCAACTTCAGAAAACTAGCTGTAACTGCCAACTTGAGTAAGTTTCTGCACTGCACCCAAGCATTAATTAGTTTGTCTGATTTACCTCCATAACATCTTTTATGACAGGCGTCCACCTAGAAAGTTGGTAAGTTTCTTCTGAAGAACGGTCCCTCCTTGGGTATTTATTCTGCTGAGCAGCAGACTGAAAAGATTTTCAAAACAAGGTTATATTATACAGTGATTAGGATTTTTGAAACTTATTACCAATCAGTAGTGAGAGGAAAGGGATCAATAGGAGATTCTTAGGAAATAACAATAACATTGAAAAATTACTGTCTGTAGAATTCAGGATACACAAGAAGTACTAATTTCAGAGACAAGGAACTGAGTAAGTTGGCACTATCCAAAGCCAACTAGCTCAATTCACCAGCTGACAATTTTAGAGGGAACATTTTAGTTATTGTACTTTGAAAAGAGAGCTGTAGCCAAGTGCTTGGGTTGTAGGAAATTACAAAATAAATGAGTATGTTCTTACTGAGGAGATAACAGGAACGTCAAGGTATTTCCAATTTCTTATCATATCACTATCACTTTGTATTTGAACATTCTGGATCAGCTTGTCCAAGTTCTCCTGGGTAGTTCCTTTGACATAAGGAAAGCATGCAACTTAATGACTTAGTAATTTAACCCCAATTTTGTCTTAGACATTCTGGGCTGTCAGTCAAGATTTTTGGGTTGTTTGGACAATCCACTTTAACACAATACTGTTTTAGAGAAAATGTTGTCCATTTTTTGAGACTAAAACTCAGTATTATTATACATTTCTTAGACCAATATTATACCAGTTCCCTCCTCCTCTATTAGAAATTCTTCCCCACTGAGTTAATTTTGGAGTCGTAATAAACATGGAGCTCCCCGTTTAACAGCTTCAATAGAAAGTGAAAAGGAGAAAATTTAAACAGTTGCCAACATCCAAGAACAGGAATGATGCTGAAACACTGCATAAGTCTGCACTTATATTTAATATCTAAACTCCTTATCAATAGTACCTCATTACTAATTGGAAAGAAGAGAAGCTACAGAAGATGGACAGTATTTCTTTCAAACTTGTCCATCAGCTCCCACACAGATGCTTAACTAAAGACACTAGCCCAAAACTTTGGACTAGCCCTAAACCTGAGCTGAAGTTCATACCACTGAAAGAAACAACAAAATAGAGTAGCTTATCATACCATTAGTGCTAAAGATGTACAGGAGAATAGCTCTAATTTTGTCATAACTCTCATGACTTTTGTTGAGCAGAACAGGAAGGAGGACTCTCATTGAGTCTTTCACTTTTTGACCTTCAACATCAGTTCCAAGAGCCAAGTCCTAAATTAAAGAAAAAAAGAAAAAAAAAAAAACAAACCAAAAACAAACCAAAGTTAAAAAACAAACCCATGTGGATTAGCGAGTAGTCATTAAAAAAACACAGTTCAGGAAACTATCAAGCTGCGCCAACTTAAAATCAGTATGACAAGTCTTCGTCATTATTATTTCAATACTTACAGCATTATAACAACACTACCGAACACTCAGATTTTTAACTGTTTGATATTTAGAATTCAAATAAATAAAAAATTGTAAGGTATAACTTGACATCAGTAGCACAATGCAATGCCTCACCCTAGCAGGTGCTTTTCCCAGATATTTTAAAAGTCTCGCTTATTTGCCAAGCTACTTCATAACAGCTTTGAACAAAGAAAACAAAGATTATCCTTATACAAATCAGCCAGATTTAAAGACAACAAACACAAGTCCTTTACTGGCAGAGTAAGAGCCTTGTATCTCTCACTTAGCTTTAATGTTTCTCTCTCTATAATTGATCACCCCCCCAAAAAAAAATTGGCAAGAGACACGCTACTGTTGTCAGTTGAAAACAAGCATTTACTCTTACAAACAAACTAGTCAGGTTTGTAGCAAGTTGTTGGTATGTGGGGTTTTTTTCAACATACCTGTTCAGCTTTACAGAGCCTTTCTATGTTAGATTTGAACTTGCTCATGCAGTCTTCTGCTAAGTTAAGATGAATAACTTGCTAGAAAACCAAAACAATTATTACAAGCTGCAATACCTTGCTCTTATTTTGTAAAAATGAAGCAATCATTTTTACTGATTACAAGAGTCAATTTTTTGCCTATCCTTCAGCACCATCACATATTTTTGTGTTTTATCCTTCAGAGATGAACTCTCATTAATACCTTTTATAACATTAAACAGTTACGCTATCTTCTATCTTTAAAGCACATAAATAATTTAAAGTAGATTTTTTACACGCTAAAGTAAACCACCTTGAAATAAGCTTTCTTCTCACTATTTTACAGGTGAACATATTAATTTGGAGAAAAGTTATATAGCACACTTAACAGGAAAATGACAGAACTAGACTCCAACAACACACAAAACTGCAGTGTACAAAATGATTTATTGTGAGGTTGCAGTTACAAAAGAACTCTTACCCTACTAATCTCTTTACGATAAAGTGGCATCTTTTTCATTAACTGGGTCAGAGCAGATAATGATACCTGTGAAGAAATGACACAAGTTAAAAGTTTTTCCCCTCCCAATATTTAACATTATTATTTTCCCTCCTTGTTGAAGCCTCGGTCCCCCACACCCTCCAAAAACTGCCAGTGAGATAAGCCTTAATTTCTGTAATAGGTCCATGAATTACATCAATCTGATCAGCTGAATTAATTAAATTACCAGGAAAAACAACAATAATTACTAATTTAAACAACTTACTTTTCCTTCTGCTGCTTTTCTTTTTGATGAAGCTTCTTTAAAAAGTTTTGGTATTTCCCTGAGAAAATAAAAAAAAAATAATGAAAAAAAAAAAAGGGGAAAGTAATCAAATGCAACAGCACCACAGTTCTTAAAGATTCAACATCTTCACTTAAAATCTTAACAGAAATGTGTAAGAAAAACTTCTGAATTAAATCAAAAGTTTCAAATACAGGTCTGCTTCAGAGAAGAGTGTTTTTTGACAAAGAAAACAAATTTAAGATAAAAGGTTCTGTTTACGGTATCTCCAGCACATCATTTGGTGAAATAACTTGCTAGCACTTTATGAAAAATTATCCCTTCAGATTTAAAAGATCTGACGACATTTTTCAGGAAATAATTTTATTTTCATTTCCCTCGTGAACTGTAATTAAGATACAGTAAAACTGTATACTTTATATACATTATATAAACATTATATATATATACACACACTTTATAGTAAAATTGTACACTTCTGTACATCTGTTGTTTAAAGTATGTTTTCTCCCTGGCATTGACTGTTTAAAAGGCTGCAGTCTATATTGCAAACCGTCTTTACTACTGCCTGCATTCCTAATTAACAGCTCAAATAATTCACTCTCAGACTCCTGTAAACTTGCATTTTGAACTAGTTTTTGTTATTTTATTCACATACTCTATCACATCTGCAATATGCTGGTGCCGAATCTTCACCCAGAGCTCATCATCTTCCTCCAGAATTGCCTCCCGTTCCTTCCCTTCTGTTTTGTATCTTGGAAGAGAAAATTCAGAGAGTTATTTGGTTTGAGTTCCAACCCACACACACAATAACACAGCTATGGCCCAACAATATAATTTACATAGGATTTCACAGATTACATCTTAGAACATAGAAGCAGTAGGTGACTTTCAGACTGACTCTTTGGGGCAATAGCTTCTTGGATATTCTTTTAAACAAACAGTAAACAGCATTTCAATCACACATTTACATGCACCTCAATTTCTCTTCTGGTTCCAGTGTTAACCTCCCTCTGGCTTCAAATGCAAACTGCATGCAAAGTAATACACGTTGAGATTACAAAGCACACTTTCTCTATCTACTCCAAGACATTTCATATCTCTGAAGAAAATCCAAGTCCCACTCACCAACAAGACAGACTAAGTAGGACTATTTACTTGATGTATACAAGAGTCATGCTTCATAGTATTACAGACCAGCTACTAAAACATAAGTATAAAGCAACCACAACCACACTATGTAACATTTTCACATTTACAGAAACTCACAGCGTATATGGCCAGAGAGCAGAAAAGAAGAAAAAATTACAAGATTAATTGTGAGTCAGACCATGACTGCTTAGAAAACACTGCTCCATTTTCATACCCAGCAAATTTCAGATACATCGAATTCTACATTTTCTTTTCTTTGAAAATATTCACACAATGTTTTTGACAGAAGATACGCATTCCTCTTTGCTTAACTAAACACTGAGGTGATGAGGTCTCATTTACTCTAGCGGTCATCACAAATCCAAGTCTTGCCAATATCTTGAGTGTCAGAACAATCTGACAAAGTGGATACCTTACACAAAAACATGTCACACTGCCAAATAGTGATAAAATAATGCTTATAAACTGAAGGTGGCTTAACAAAACATGCATTTAGGGTAGAAATATGTAAACTGTAAGAATTACAAGAATTATATGATGAGAACTACAAAAGTAAGTGCTCCCTAGAATTAGCTAGACTTCTTCTCAGTATGTAATTACTGGTCTTGTTTGCCTTTTAGGCCAAGAAGGTTGAGAATATGAAAGAAAAAGGTAGAGAAGTTAAACATCTATTACAAAGATTTTGCTTGAAGTCTAGTACAATATTTGCTGTTTAAAAAAAAAAAATGAATTTGTTAGACTCAAAACTTGGCAAAAATGCTAGTTAGAGCTCACCTAATCTCAACTAAATGAGGAAGTTAACAAAAAGAGGAAGTCAGAAATTCGAAAGGAAAGAATAATAAATGAAGCAACCCTTACGTAATATAAGCAGCTAACATTGTCATGATGCAATTCAGCTAAACAATTCCACAGATTTTCTTATGAAGACTAAAGGGTTTAGATTTTTTTTTTTTTTAAATTTTAAATACTTGCTTGTAAGTATCATTTTCGATTGGTAGCAGATCATATGCCATTGCCTGGAAAGTGAGCTCATGAAGGACAGTTGACACTGGGTCAAAGCCACGATCAATTATTATGAGTTGGGAATGGGTTTTATCCTAGAAAGCCATCAAATAAATGCAAAGTTAATACAGACAGTAATAAGTTAATTCATGTTAAGTCTAATTAAAATAAGCTACAGCACTGCAGACATTTCTGGAAAAATAACTGAAAAATCCCTACAAAGTATAGTCCAAGTGTTCATTTTCAACATAAATAGAAGCAAATTATTTGAATGATAACCAGAACACAGTGGTTATAAATACCCATTTTAAAGGCAATCCTCTTACCCCCTGCAATGCATTCAGTCATCTCACCTAATGAACAAAAACATATAGGAAAAAAAAGGCAGCCTCCCACTGACTTGTCACAAATAAGTATGTTGCTTGTATTTCAAAGCAGACTACCTATACTGTTCTGGAATACAGAAAAATTCACATCCAACCACTCAAATGAAAGTTTCATTTTGGGGTTCAGTGAAGCAGCAGTAGCACTAGATACATTTATTTCTGTGGCAGAGTGGCATAGCACTAAGCTAGAATGGTTTACACCATACTTATGCATTTTGGCAGCAGCCCTAATCTGCCCCAATCTACAGTGACAGATCAAAACCATTATGTATGTGAAAAGCTCCGTCTTTGTGGACAATAAATCCCTTAATAGCAGTAATTTCAATTCTGTTCTTAAGTCCCTTCTACACATACCCTTCTACAGCCTTAAGGAAGGTGACATTAAAACAAGTTAGCTGCTTTTCTTCAGGCTTGGACTGTCCCCTACATTATCAGAGGGCCAATTTTTCAAGTACACTTAGTTTGACCACACAAATTACTTTTGCTTACATAGAGGTTTATTGTTTCAGTTATGACCTCTAAGTTGTTTCCATACTCAAAACACACTTAAACGGCAACTAGTTGCCTTTATTAATAAATAAAATCTAGCTTTTTTAGAATCTATTGACAGAACATACTCTAAAGGTTAATTCTTTGCCCCCAAACTTATAAAAAATAAGCAAACATTTTAGTTCACTTTCTACCTTTATTTGGCTTCTCTCATCAGTTCTGTAGTAGTTCTCAAGATTTTTTTCAACCAGTTCTGCGAGTTTGTAGGCTTTATCAGATGGTCCACTGGGAAAAAAGGAAGCATGCAAAAATTAACTTACATTTTCTTCATTAAAATCACTAAAATGCTACCATTAAAACAGAAAGAACTCCGCAGCTTAAGCCTCTGGTTTCACGAGCAGTTTCCAAACTCCATTCTAACTATTTCCAATTTCTACTGATCAAACATTAAACAAGATATTCATAACAAACCACAATATAGTAAGTATTGTTATATGAACACACACAGAAAAATAATACATTGTTCTGCTTACACTTCACAAATACCTGTCATTGCCTATTTCAGACCTGTAGCTTAAAAACAATCCACAATAAAAGAAACCAGGCTGCAGCCACAGGCTACTATCAAACAATGTGAGAAGTCCAGTAAGTGTAAGCAACTACACTATGTGGCACTATTTTTGCCTCACCTTTTATATCGTACTCCTGGGTTCTCATCTAGCGTGGCACATAAGGTAACAATTTGTTCAGCCATTACTTGCATTACAGCATCTTTATCTTTTGTCTTTGCCAGAGTTGGACTATAACAGCGGTAGAATGCATCTGGGACATTGAGAGTAAATACCTATACAAAGCACAACAATAACAACAACAAAAAAAAGAAAAAAAAAAAAAAAGACTTAAAATGTGTAGTTATAAAATATATGGTAAAATAAGTGCTAATACTTTAAAAACACGCTGGAGCAAAATGCCTTAAAAAAAACCCACAACAACAAAAACACTTCCATCCTCTTTCTCTGTCCTGTTAAGCTCATGTTTCTTGTTCTTATACTCTTTTCCTCTGTTACTCTCCTCCCCTATGTAAATTACTGTAATTTTCAAATTGCTTACTATCTGTACAGAAGAAAGGACCCAAGTCAGGCAGAAATAAATACCATCCAGTGTCTCATATAGAGCCATACAAGGCAATACCAGAATGATCATAGAAGGCATCACGGTAAATTTGTTTAAAATAGAATTTTATATATTCTGTGTTTATTATATTAGAACTTCAGCTTCAAGGACTGAAATTCTTTAAAAACATCAAACCTTGACAGAAGATGTTTAGTACTACACAGAAGAACTTTTTCAACAGCTTAATAAATGGAATGCAAACATGAGAACAAATCTCATTGCCAGCAAATGGGCTTTCTCCAGCTTCAGATGGACACTGTAACTACACAGACAAAGAAGAATGACCATCCAGATAAAGATCTGGTTTCATTCTAGTAGTTAATCACTTGGACTTTGCGCAGAGCACAGTCAGATTGTTTACTCATACAACATCAGAAAGCAAGCCCTCAGATTTTAAATTAGGAAAGCTAGTTAGCATTCTCTGATCTTTTGAAAAGGATTTGAAATGTTCTCACAACTCAAAATACTGAGAATACAAAACAAAACTAAAAATGAGAAGAAATTAATGCAGCTTATGTTCAACTTTAGAAAAATAGCCCTGTGCTGGTTTTGGCTGGGACTGACTTTTTTGGATGGATTTTCTTCATACCAGCTGGCACAGGGCTATGTTTTGGATTTGCACTGAAAACAGTGTTGATAACACAGGGATGTTATTATTACTGCTGAGCAGTGCTTACGCAGAGTCAAGGCCTCTTCTGCTTCTCACACCACTCCACCAGCAAGCAGGCTGGGGGTGCACATGAAGCTGGGAGGGGGCACAGCTGGGACATCCAATGCCAACTGACCCAAGCAATATTCCAGATCATGCAATGTTCTCAACATACAAAGCTAAGCCATCCTCTGATGGCTTCTAAATCTAAATAATAGAACACCTTCAGTGTAAAAAGGCCTGCACTGTCAAACTAAGAAACTATCACAGTAAGGCATAGAAAGCAGCAACCACACCTATATTTGCCTGCCACTTGGTATACACAAGACTTCTGACCTTTAACATGTTCACAAGGTTTGAAGAAAATAAGGAAGACTTGTGGGAAACATTCACGCATAGTTGTACAGTTTCCAATAGGGGACAGAGTTTGGGGACTTCACTGTATCAGTGAGTATCACAGTGCATTTCAGCCTTCTGTATCTGATAAAGTGAATGAGCAACAAATTATTTCTCAACACAGAGCAGGCTGTGTGGATTCACATGGAAAGCACTCGGCTTACATTGGTGGTCTCCAATTTTTATTTTACAAGACATGGGTTTCCACGTTTTCATCTCAAGAAAGAGTTCATGAAGTTGTTACAGGCTTTGTCTTTTGTGAGACTGTTGTTTTGCTCTGTTCCACTTCAGTCCTCTTGATCCATTTGTGCTCCTTTTCTGACTTTCACAAAGCAGATAGTTTTACTTATGCCTATGCACTAACCTACCTAGTTTGCCAAAAAGAACACCTCAGTATAAGCAGTAACAAACTCTACTGCTTACTAAAGATGAGCCACAATATTTCTCCTCAAGGACAGATACCTTCTCTAACCTCTCTATTGCAACTGACTCCAAGTCTGGCAAAGAAATCAAGTGCGCACAGTACGTCTTTGAGTACAAAAGCATTTGTTTTCATCTGAAAAATACAGGCCAGCCCTAGAAATATGCCAAAATGGCAACAAGTCCCACATATAGTGTCAGCTAAAAAACAAAACCAAGAACTACATTCTATTTAATTGCTTTCTAGCAGGTCATCAACACATGAAATTAGTTCTCCAGATTATTTTGTGCCGTTGAGATACAGAATGAAACTTACTCGAGACTCATATGGGAAGAACGAAATGTTGATCTCCTTGCATCTCCTTATTGATTTTGCACAGGAAGACTTAATTTTATTGAAGAGGTTGTCAGGACAAACTAGGAGAAAGGTGGTAACTATAAGTCATTTGCGTATATTCCAGCTGTTTACTCACTCAGAAGCTTTATAGCATTCAGAACAAACCATTCCAAATTAAGAACTAATTCACAATAATATACTAAAAAGTTGCCAGATGTTCTTGAAGTAAAAAAGAATGCATGACTGTATGATCGATATATTGTGTTTGTGATATTTTTCAAGAAGCATCACTGGCAGTATTTTTACTAGCTTGTGGTAAACAAAGTTGTAGAACACTCATTAGCAGTCTGCAGCAGTGAAGGATACTGGATTTATCAAAGCAAAAGTTTCTGCTATTTCTTCTCATATATAGCAGAAAACTTTTCCCAAGCCTCAGAAAGGTTAAACGGAAAAATAATGGGTACATAGCAAGACACAGAAATACGGAATTTAATTATAGATCTCAAATGTATTCAGGCTACATTGGATTCCACTCTAGAAACTGAAATTATGCACTACTTGGATGACACAAATACTGGAAATGACAGAGCTGTTTCTCTAACTCCTGATACAAAAAACCCGGGCAAGCATTCAAACTGAAAGCTTGAACATTTGCAACAAAGGACATAAAGCAAGATAACAGTATTCTTCCAGAACAAGAACTGCTTCATCAGCATAAAATCAAACAAGAAATCAAGGTGGTTTTGACAGTAATTTGGTTAACTGTTCTGAGAACGCATGGCAGCAGATACACCCTATCCAGAGAGAGCCACAACTCCATCTCTGCCCTCAGCAGCACATTTGAGTTTCTTTACATGCCATTTTAGTCACACTGACTGCAGAGGTGCATGCAGTCACATAAGCCTCATTGGCACTAATTGCCACTGCTTTGCAATATGCCATGCATGCAAGGGCTAAGTAGGCACCTTCTTTCAAGTACAGGAGAAAACTGTCTCAAGTCTGAAGGAACTACCTAAAATAGCCCACTACAAAACACTGTTCCTGAAGAAAATGCCTACACATTTGTATTTTTGAGTACTATTTAGTTTACATGAGATACATAGTTTTACTTGTCTTCTTCCACACTCTCTAATATGGGAGAACACATGAATACTTTAAAGGTAATACTAGATTACCTAAATTAAAAGCTGAGGTGGGGAACAATCAACATTGCTTGGTAATCATGCAAGAAATTACTACTGCCATACAGCGTGGTAAGAACGTCCCGGCAACCCAAATATGATTAATGACTAGAGTCTCCCATCTTCTCATGAAGCATGGCTCAATTTTCACATACTAAACTACAGTAAAGAAAGCTGAGGAGCAGACTTATTTACCTATATAAAGTTACCAAACTACAACAGAAAAGTTTACTTACAGTCAGTGAAATATACATATGCTGCTTTGTATCTGCTGGATGATTTAGAGATAAAGTCATCAATAAGTCCATCTACAGACTTAGGGAGGTAGGAAAAATAAGTTGACAAAAAAAAAAGGAAAAGAAAAAAAAAAAAACACCATTAGTTTTTTGCTTTTCCCCACATACCAAACCAAACCTCGCCCTCCTCTCCTCCTGCCCTGTTAACTACACAGTAGCACTCAGGAATACTGCAAATGAACATATAATAAAACACTCAAGAAGAAGATTTTAATTCCAGACTAATAATAATAAAACAATACACTCAGCTGTGCACTAAGATCACTTTAGGAAACACACAAAGCAGGATACTTGCCTTATTTTCCACCTCTGTGCTGAGATTTATTCTCTCAAGAAATTTTAGGGAGTAAGAGTAATCTCTAATAAGAGCCATTACTTGGACTTCTGTTGTTCAATGTATTGCATCACTCTCTTGAGACAGCATCCCTCTCAGTGAGATGACTACTATGCAAGCAATGAAACAGTGCCTCCACTGATGAAAAGGTACAAGTTCGCAACATGCTCTGTGGTGACACTGCACTGTCTTTTCATCATGGAAAATTAAGTATCACAGAGAGGAGTATCATGAAAAAAAACAAACTTAAGTACTATATACTTGTACACAGTGACTGTTTTAAAATAACATTGCTTTTTCAGTCTGAAAGATCTTGCTACACTTTCTTTAAAATACTAACCTTTTTGGTGGGAGTTATGAAATATATTGCTTTCATGTGTGGGACAGGCTCGCGGTTTTTATATACATTCTCCACCACTATAAAGTAAGAAATATTACATTTTTATTAAAGAGTTTTATTTAAGAACTTTAGGCGTCTGTAAGGAAAGCACCACATATATTTTAATTTAGAAATAAAAATAAACTAACACTTATCAAGTTGTCCACAAAATTAGTGGCAATGATTAGCCTTGATTTTTTGTTTATTAATTGCAATAAAGCAGGTTATCACAAGACTTATTCAACTCACAGTCTAGTGTCACCTAAATCTGTACGACTAATCTTTTTCCTGTCTGTTGCACACAAGCAGACTTTTGCCCTCACACAGAATAGGTATGGCAATACAAACCTGCTCAAACCAAGGGGCCCAATATGAATTATCTTGCAAGAAAACTGACTCAGTAAGATTGTTCCTTTTCCAGAACAGTCAAGGAGAACGAGAAATAAACTATGCAAGGCACTGTTCTGGACTATGGCCTCTTCTGTCTTTTGTTTGCCTATCTCCTGTGTACTTACTGTGTTTCAGTGTAATGGCAGGGACAACTTAGACCTTTTCATCAAATCAGTTTCACTGCATTCTTGGTTTTCTCTGCTTAGTAAAGCCATTACTATATAACGTTGCAGTACACTAGCTTGAGAATGCAGTGATTCATGTTGCTCAGTAATTTCAAGGGGGAGGAACAAGGAAGATAAGTAATGTCAGACATCTGGACGTCAAAAGACAGCTTCCTTTCAGTAGCATACGCACTAAAAATAAAAGGTTTCCTACTGATGAATAGGATATATGCTCACCGAAGGTTTCTCACAAAGGGTAAGTAGTGTTTCCTATGATTAAAAACACACTACAAAAAGTGAAATGTATACAGCTTTGCTACCATTCCAGAAGAATTACACTTTATAGCTGGAATAAGAACAGTTTTTCTACTAGCAGAAAAATAACCAAGTCTAAGAAATACTCTCTTACAAAAGTGTTTCTAAAAATCTAAGCCTAAAGATAATTAAAAAAAAAAAAAAAAAGAAAGAGATCATTTACATCTTGTATTCAAAAATACAAAATATAAAAATAGGAACAAAAGGAGTATGGCAGGATAATACAGTAACAAACAATACATAAAGGTCAATCATAAAAAGCAACTTTAATAAGTCTTTTATGATTAAAAAAAAAAAAAAAATGTATGTTTTTGCTAAGTTTTAGGGAGGAAAAGCCCATGAAATTGATGAGGAAGCAAAGACATTTTTAAAAAAATAACACTTGTAGAAAAATAAAGTCTTACCTAAATAGGCACACTGCGTAACTGAGATCTATCACAATCCAACTATTATTCACTTTTTACAGTGGCTAATATCTAATTACTGTTAGCACTGCTTATAGATTTATTCTAGTTAATCATCGATATAACTTAGTTTCAATTTTTGGTTTTTTTTTTGTGGGCCTTTTTTTTATTACAGATAGCTTTCTAGTTTTCAGAGGAGACTAAAATATATCTCAACAACACAGAACTCTAATTTAAATTCTTGCCTCTATCACATCCATTGCTTGGAAATGCCTCTCAGTTTGTCTATTATTGTCTCCTAATCTCATTCTGTCTTCAGTACTTGCATTTCTCTGCCCTCCTAACTCTACTCTTCATGAGCATAAATGAATTTGAAGCAGCAGATATTACTGATTTACAGAACTCATTAGGAAAAAATGCAGAGAGTAATTTGCCCATTTGTATGTTTTATTAACATTCCTGTAATACTTAACCAAACTCTTGTTTTTCCTTAACTTCAGCTGACAGATATCTCTAAGATAACTCCATGACAGGTATCTTTCTCATCTACCCCACTGCTAACATTAGCAAACACCCAACTCCCCAAAAAAACCCACACCCAATCAAATCTAAATTTTAATAAGCTTAAAACCAAACACCAAACAACTCCAAACTTACTGCAATCCTTAACAAAGAGGACTACCAAAGAAAAGGCTTTAGCTTCCAGGCAGAGAAACATCTGGTTTTGTGTTAAAAATAATGAAAAGCTCCATTGAGCAATTACTGTACAACCAAAAAGTCTGCTAGTTTAATATCCCATAGCTACTTGTCTTCATCATTAAAATTAAGACAGTTTCTTACAAGGGTACCATCAATTTTATTTTTTCACTTTTTCTGTATATTAAAAAGAACGATGCTTACCTGTGATACCCTCTGCCAGCAGATCAGTCATTTTGCAGCACAGTGACAGCAATTTAGTAGTATAATCATCCAGAAGCATTACCTAATTAAAAAAATCCACAAGTATTCAGATAGATTAATCAGCTATAGTAAACCCATGTTATTTCCTTAACAACTTGCCATGGAAATTTGAAGCTGAAATCTGCTTTATTACTCTGCATTTTCACCTGCATATAGCTGGCATCTGTATCATTACCCACATACAGCAACTCTGCACTGGGAAATTAATCTCAAATAGCATCAGAAAGCAGCTCTCTACATACAGGATTTCAAAAGATGAGCTGCATCACAAATGTAGCTTCTCCCCACTACTCCCTCTAGAAAGTATTTTAAAACTTTCACTTGACACAGGTCTTCTGAATTCCTGCTACATATCCTCACAGGCTGCTTATATATGCCTGTACTTACTAACTCTTGTACTGCTTTACAGCTTAAGCAGCTCAACAGATATCATACTGCTGAATCCTGCTCCACTTGCATTGCACAGCAGCATCACATTTGAAATTAATAAAGTACAGGTCTTCCAAAATAAAAGATAAACAGAAACAGCTTCCAATATTTTTTCCCAAAAAACTTAAAAAACAATCAAGGCAAGTAACTGTTTGACTTCCTATATTCTTTACTGTGAGTGTGATGAGACACTGGCACAAGTTGCCCAGAGAAGCTGTGGCTATCACATCCCTGGCAGTGTTCAAGGCCAGTTTGTATGGGACTTTGAGCAACCTAGTCTACTGGAAAGTGTCTCTGCCCATGAGAGGAGGTTGGAACTAGCTGATATTTAAAGTCCCTTCAAACTCAAGGCATTCTATGATTTCAGACCTTGAGTTTTCATTATGTATTATACAAAGACTGAGTTAAGAAAACTAAAATCCAACAACTGGATAGAAAATAATTCTAAGTGAAAGTGCCAGCCATTAAATGATACTTTTTTTCTGTTCTCAGTGATACAGATTACTTGTTCAAGTGTTTCCAACATTCTTACAAGCAATATCACTAAATTATACCTTCCATTCTTCCTCTTTTTTGCAGTCTTCAAATACTGATGATTTTAGCTCTGTAAGAAGCAGCAGAAATAGAAAGTTTACCACTTAGAGGAATCAAATTTTTACTAAAAAAGTAATACTTCACCCATTAAGACTAATATGTTTAGATACCTAAAACAATATTAAAGAACAACACTAAACAAATCCAAACAAAGCACAAATAAATATTTTTACTGAATTCTTGAATTCCACCCACTTCAAAAAGTTAGAGCTAAAGTTTCATGTTTGCTGATAACAAACACCTCCGTAATAATCAGCATGAATTATCGCAGGCCTGTAACTATTCCATTCAGGTTCTATTTTTTTAATTTTTGTGAACTCTTCCACTAAATGGATCGTGCATATGCAAAAAAAAATTAAGCTACTTAAAAGCAGCTGGACCAACAGATTCACAAACAGACCTATTTTAAAATGCAGGCTAACTTCAGATGTCCTTGCTCTTTTCTCTAGAATTCCAAAATAAGCCTAAGAAAATGCCAGGTCTTTCAGGAACTTAAAGTTACCTTACTTAGGTATCCATTATCTATCCTGCTATGACAACTTCGAGAGAAGTATCAATTAAAAGGCTTATACAGGATTCAGCAATGACAATCGGCATCTAGTTATGATCCACAGCTTTTAAAGATAACCAGAACCAAGTCACACCTTTCCTAAGAGATGTCATCAGGCTAATACAGATTTGATCTCACAGAAGTGGGATGTATTAACTAAAAGTCAGACTATTTGGGGAACTATTTAAAGCCTGGCGCTCAAACATAGGAATAAAGACAAATAATTATTCTGTACACTTTTCCCAGAGAACAGAATTTCAGACTCAGCTGATGACTACTGCTGCCTATAAAAATAGCTGGACATTTCTCTCAAATGAAGAAATAAACCAAAATTCTGATTACTGCCAAAAGAAAAAAAAAATTAAAAAATACAAAAAAAAAAAAAAAAGGCAAGAAGCTTCAGAACAGTAGATGCTCATACAAAAAAAAGTACACCTATTTTGTGTTTAGAAATATTAGTATATTCACTTTTGTCTACATTCCTTTGGCATGACACCAAAATACACTCCAACTCTACCCCTAACCTCCAATGCCTCAAAATTCAACAGTTTCTCCATCTGAGCCTACTTGCTCAGGCAGTCTCATTTCAGTTTCACCAACTCCAACACTGCATAGCACACAATGCTCCCAAGACATCATGATTCATGCTTCTCATGGTTATATTTTACAAAGATGTCCTACACAGACTTTCTCACACTAACACAAGTTTCTTTTTGAAAGATGGGTCTCTTTGCCAGATGGGTCTTCTTGCTTTAGCTTTCCAACATGCTCGTTATGACTTAAAAAAAACTCACACTCCTCTGTATCTAATGCACTGACAAATACACTGGCATAAAAATTACTTAAGCAAAAAAAGCACGTTTCGAGTGGGATGCAATTGGTGTTATTTTCTTCATGCTGTTAAAAAGCAGAACTCAAGTTCAGTTCTCCTTAACCTTTTCCTGCTTATACAACTCCTGAAATCCATTAGCATCCCTCACACTTGCCTTCTGGGTGGCTTCCAATTCAGAATCCTTCCTCTTACACACAATCCACAGTTTTCAACAAGTTCTAGGTCTGTTAGCCTGGTGTAGGGAACCATATGCCTTCTTTGGATATACTCTCTATAAAATGACAAAATGCTCATCACTGCAGAGTTCCTACCAAGATATACTTGTTGGTAATACCTCATTCTAATATGCAATACAGGACCATTTTTTCCTGTCACTTTTATACCATGTATTTGTTACTTACATTTTTCTAGGTGTGTATACAAGGTTAATAAATAATTAGCCTCATGAATATTTCATTAACCTTTATATTTTATATTGAGCCATTGAACACAACTCTTTGTGTGCAGCCATCCAGCCAGTTCTTTATCCACCGAGTGGTCCACCTATCAAATTGATGACTCTCCAATTTAGAGACAAGGATGTTGTGCGGGACAGTGTCATCACTTTGCACAAGTCCAAGTAGATGACATCAACTGCTCTCCCCCTGTCCACCAGTTCCATAGCCCCACTGTCTTCAGGCTGTCTTTTATTTGCTACATACCTACAGAAGTCCTTCCTGCTATCTTTCATAATCTTTGCAAAATTTAATTCTAACTAGGCCTTAGCTTTCCTAACCTGGTCCTGGACAGTATCCCTGTATTTTTCCTAGGCCACTTGTCCTTCCTTCCACCTTCTATAAGCTTCTTTTTTCCCCCTCTAAGTTTCCTCAGCAGCTCCTTATCTATCCATGGAGGTCTCCCGGTGCTCCTGCCGGACTTCCTTCTGGCCAAGACACAACACAGCTGAGCTTCTAGCAGGTGATCTGCTACACCTGATATAGCAGGTGATTGTAGCCCTGCCCACTAGGGCTATATCCCATGGAACTTTACTAAGCAGATTCCTGAAGAAGCCAAAGTCAGCTCTCTTGAAGTTCAGGGCAGTGAGCTTGCTGCACGCTCTTCTCACTGTCCTGAGGATCTTAGAATCATAGAATAGTTAGGGTTGGAAAAGACCTTAAGATCATCTGCTTCCAACCACCCTTCTATGGACAGGGACACCTCCCACTAAACCGTGCCACCCAAGGCTATGTCCAACCCGGCCTTGAACACCGCCAGCAATGGAGCATTCACAACTTCCCCGACCAACCCATTCCAGTGCCTCACCACCCATACAGTAAAGAATTTCTTCCTCAGGTCCAATCTAAACTTCCCCTGTTTCAGCTTGAACCCGTTACCCCTTGTCCTCTCACTACAGTTCCTAATGAAGGGTCCCTCCCCAGTATCCCTAGAGGCCCCCTTCAGATACTGGAAGGCTGCTATGAGATCTCCACGCAGCCTTCTCTTCTCCAGGCTGAACAGTCCCAGCTCCATCATCCTATCTTCATAGGGGAGATGCTCCAACACACTGATCATCCTCATGGCTCTCCTCTGCACTTGTTCCAACAGTTCCATGTCCTTTTTATGTTGAGGACGCCAAAACCGCATACAATATTCCAAGTGAGGTCTCACGAGAGCAGAGTAGAGGGGCAGGATCACCTCCCTCATTCTGCTAGTCATGGCTAATTTCTGGGCTACAAGTGCACACTGCTGGCTCATATTCATTTTCTCTTCAACCAACGCCCCCAAGTCCTTCTCCTCAGGGCTGCTCTGAATCTCTTTGCTGCCCAACCTGTGACTGTGCCTGGGATTGCTCCAACTCAGGCATAGGACCTTACAGTTGGCATGGTTAAACTTCATCAGGTTGGCATCAGCCCACCTCACAAGCATGTCAGGCTCCCTCTGAATGGCATTCCTTCCCTCCAGCACGTCAACTGAACCGCACCACAGTTTGGTGTCATCGGTGAACTTGCTGAGGGCGCAGTCAATCCCACTGTCCATGTCACCGACAAAGATGTTAAACGAGACCAGTCCCAGCACTGATCCTCGAGGGACACCACTTGTTACTGTTCTCCAGCTGGACATTGAGCCGTTGACCACAACTCTTTGTGTGCGGCCATCCAGCCAGTTCTTTATCCATGGAGTGGTCCACCTGTCAAATTGATGTCTCTCCAACTTAGAGGCAAGGATGCTGTGTGGGGCAATGTTGAACGCTTTGCATAAGTCCAGGTAGATGTCACCAACTGCTCTACCCCTGTCCATCGGTTCCGTAGCCCCATCATAGGAGGCCATCAGATTGGACAGGTAGGACTTCCCCTTAGTGAAGCCATGCTGGCTGTCACCAGGCACCTTGTTTTTCATGTGCCTCAGCATGCCTTCCAGGAGAATCCACTCCAAGATTTTGCCAGGCACAGAGGTGAGGCTGACTGGTCTGTAGTTCCTGGGCTCATCCATTTTCCCCTTCTTGAAAATGGGGTTATTTTTCCTATTTTCCAGTTGTCAGGAACTTCATCTGACTGCCAAGATTTTTCATATATGATGGACAGTGGCTTAGCAAATTTATCTGCCAGCTCCTTGAGGACCAGTGGTTGGATTTCATCAGGTCCCATGGACTTGTGTACGTTCAGGTTCCTAAGATGGTCTCAAACCAGATCCTCTCCTGCAGTGGGCCCAGGGTCTTCATTCTCACTGTCCTTGTGTCTGCCTTCCAAGACTTGGGTAGTGTGGTTAGGGCATTTGTCAGTGAAGACTGAGGCAAAGAAATCGTTAAGAACCTCAGCCTTCTCCAGATCCAGGGTAGGCAGCTCTCTGGATAGCTTCTGGAGAGGGCCCACGTTGTCCCTATCCTGTCTTTTATTTGCAATGTACCTATAGAATCTCTTCCGGTTATCCTTAACATCCTTAGCCAAATTTAATTCTAAGTGTGCCTTACCTTTCCTAACCTGGTCCCTAGCTTCCTAGACAACATCCCTGTATTCTTCCCAGGCCGCCTGTCTTTGCTTCCACCTTTTATATTCTTCTTGGTTTTCCTTCGAATTTACCTCAGCAGATCCTTATCCATCCAAGGAGGTCTTCTGGCCCTCCTGCAGCACTTCCTTCTAGTTGGGATGCAACACTCCTGAGCAGGTGATCCTTGAATATCAACCAACCGTCTTGGGCCCCCCCTGACCACTAGGGCTATATCCCATGGAACCTTACTAAGCAGGTTCCTGAAGAGGCCAAATTCTGCTCTCTTGAAGTCCTGGCCAGTGAGCTTGCTGCGCGCTTTTCTCGCTATCTGAAGGATCTCAAATTTGACCATCTCATGATCACTGCAACAGAGGCTCTCCTGGCGCATCACATTTCCAACCCGCCCTTCCCTGTTGGTGAGCACGAGGTCAAGCATGGCACCTCTCCTCGTCTGCTCCTCTATTACTTGCAGAAGGAAGTTGTCTTTCACACAATTGAGGAACCTTCTGGATTGCTTGTGCCAGGCCGTATCATCACTCCGATAAATATCAGAGTGGTTGAAGTCCCCCATGAGAACAAGTACCTTTGAGCGTGAGGCTTTTCCTTTTTGGTTGGCTTAATTTTTCAGTCCAGTTTCCTAATAGTCTCCTTCTTTCTTCCCCTCACCATTCTCCCCACTAGATTATTTCTTTTTTTCTATTAGAAGCAGTCCTGAGATTTTTCCACTGACTGCTTAGCTAATTTTCCTTGGTTTAAGTAAGTAACAGCTTAATGATTTCCATGGTTATTAGCTAGCTGCAACAAACCCATGGTTTGGTAATCTATTATGTTTGCATTTTATGTTTATGCAGTTATTCAACAGCAAACAGTTGATACTGTGGTTAAAAGTCTGAACTTAGTCTCCTTCAAGGCATGTGCATAAAGGTATCTTATCAAAAAGCAAATGAGAGTGTCTGTTTCTTTATGTTTTTGAAGTGAACAGCTTGTTAGATTTATGCTTTTTGTCGTTCTTGCTATTTTGATCTGGTTGCAAACAGCTCTTTTTTTTCCAGGTAGAATTTGTGGATGAAGAGCAGTGTGATCGTAGGCTTACCAGTCACATAAATCTAATTGATCTGGCTGGCAGTGAATGCTGCTTAACAGCTCAGACCAGTGGAGAAAGGCTGAAGGTAAATGAAGATGGGAAACCTGTGGAAAAAAAAAAAATTATTTCAAAGAATACCCCTAAACACCAATGTAACTTCACCTACTAGGACTTTTGGGCAGGAACTGTAGTTTTATAACTATGTAGGCCTTATGCTTATAAGTATCGCACAGCATTTTGCTAGTGAGTATGGATGGTGCTAAGAAGCTGTTGTGTCTGCGCGGTCTGGCAGGCCAGGTCTTGTGTAGGACAGCAGTCTGTATCCCATGCAGGCCTAATGATCCATTAGAAGGAATGAGGAAAACTGCATGGCTTTTCAAATCCTGAATCAGATTTATGACTCAGATTTGAAATTCCATGGAGTTAGGGCTTGCCCCTTTTTTGTGGGGGATTTAAGTAAACAGCATTTCTAAGAAGAGAGTTTCTTTCAAGCTGCCTAAGTTTTATGTGTTTTGATGTTATGTATTTTAAAGCCAGATTCTCTGCCCTTTCCAAATGAGAGTGAGCTTCTAGGCTGCTCTTTCAACTTATTGTTTTTTTTTAATCAGTGATGACATTTAATATGATACAGCTGTACGGTACCACATTGAACAAGCACAATTAAATCAACAGTACAATCAATAACATCATACGAGAAAATACAGCTATTATTTTTATTTTTGTTTTGTGTAGGAGGGAGTGAGTATCAACAAATCACTATTAACCCTTGGAAAGGTTATTTCTGCCCTCTCTAAACAATCTCGAAATGGAAAGAAAACTTTCATTCCTTACCGGGAATCTGTCCTTACTTGGTAGGTGCACTTCAGAATTTTTTTACATGGAAGTAAATACTGTCTCAGACTGTGAATTCCCCTTCTAATCAGGAGGCATTTCTTCCCCTCCTTACTTCCCTTTCTCTCTCAAGTGACCTATGGAGGGAAGAAATTAGCCTGTTGTGTTAAGTAAAGAACAATCAGGACCTTGGTTTATAATTTAAGTAGCAAACAGTCTTAAATAAGTACCAAATGTCTTGTATTAAATCTGTTCAGATTGCTAAACTTAATTTTTCTCTCAATGTGAGGGCTGGGGATTGACTTTTACTCTTCTGTCAAATGAAGGTTGTTAAAGGAAAGTCTTGGTGGAAATTCACAAACCACTATGATTGCCACAGTAAGTCCAGCTGCTAGCAGTACAGAAGAAACCCTCAGCACTCTTCGATATGCAAAGCAGGCTTGTTCAATTATCAACACTGCTAAAGTAAATGAAGATGTGAATGCCAAGCTAATCAGAGGTGAGGTTAACATCTTCAGTCTTTGAGGGTTTTTCATTTGCCTGTGTGTTTAACTTAATGGTTAATGGCTCTTGTCAACTAGGTCAGTACAACCAAAGATATCTTCCGTTTACTATTACTCTTCTTTGTGAGCTTTTTTTTATTTTCCCCCAAAGTCCAGACTATATCTAAGACTACACTTAAGACCCTGGATTGGGGAATGATGTTTAATTTTTAATAAGGTGAATTTTCTAGTCTTGGACTGAAATGTATGAACTGTATTTTGTCTGTATTTTTTGTGTATTGTTTGTCTGGTTTATCTTATGGAGAATTGAAAGCTGAAATTGAGAAACTGAAGGCAGCTCAGAAGAGAGCTCTGAAGACTGATCCTGAAAAATACAGACGTTATTTGCAGGAAATAACATCTTTGAGGGTAAAATTGCACCAGCAAGAGAAGGACATGGCAGAAATACAGAGGTTGGGCAGTCATTAATATCTTAACTCAAATAGAAATAATAAAGCTTGCATGTTATAACTTTTCTCCTAATATGTTGTGTTATTTTCCCCGTAATATATTAAGGGCCTGGAAAGAAAAATTTGAACAAGCAGAAAAAAGGAAATTGGAAGATGCAAAAGAATTGCAGGTACATTTTCTGTCTTCAAACAAACCTTGCAGAAGAATTAGAGTAGTTGTAAGATTTGTTTCCTTTAGGCCAGCCTTTTGTCTGTGACTTCATTAAAAAAAATCAATATAGATATTTCAATGCACAAAGTAGACTGTGTTTTTTTATACAGAGCTCTCTTTTTATTTAGAAAGCAGGAATTGCATTAAAAATGGACAATCGTTTGCCAAACCTTGTCAATCTCAGTGAAGATCCTCAGCTTTCTGAGGTGCTATTGTATATGATCAAAGAAGGAGAAACTACAGTTGGAAGACAGATACCAAATTCAAAACATGATATCCAGCTTCCTGGAGTGCTTATTGCTGATGACCATTGGTATGTTGTATTTTTCTTATATTTGAAGTGAAAACAGGAAATATGTCTCCTCATCTTTTCCTTTCTTTTGAAGTCACTCTTTCTTCTGGTAGTAAGTACTGGTTTCTAACAGTGAAAATATTATTTGGGGATAATGTTTGCTCTGTTCAGTGATTTTAAAGTAATTTCACTCTGTTCCCTCTAGATATCTGCTAACCAAGGTAATTTGATTTCTCTCCATTTCATTCATTCATGGAGAAAATTTTCTAGTTCAGAAATGCTGGAGAAGGACCTGAGCAAGTGATGCTGTGCGATAACTCAAATATATTAAGTTCAATGGAAAAGTGAAATGCCTTGAGGGTTCTTATTAAAACTAAAAATAGAGAGCAACTTGGCCATATTGTAGAAATAGCGCTTAAAGTGCATTCCATGCAATTGAATCTAGACAAAGTGCTTTAAGAAACTTAACTAATCTGTTAGTAAAACCATGAAAAATGTGGGTATGTTGGCAAATTAAGCATTATCAAAGAAATGCTCAGGTGACAGCACATTGTAGAATTTTTTTAGCAGTGGATTTTTTTTAGATTTAAATATCGAGTCTTTTCTAAAATATAGGTTGTTGCTCGTTATTTTTGTATCTTGTAACTAAGGAGTATGAAGAAAATAGACACCTGACAGAGCAAGGGCACTATTTAAAGCATGAATTTTAGTCTATTAAGATACCTCTTTTGCACTTAACTTGAGATACTGATATCACGAATGTTTCTTGTTTTCAGTGTTATAAAAAATACTATTGGAAAAGTGAGCATTATTCCACTGGGAGAAGCAAAGACATACGTAAATGGAAGATGCATTTTTAATCCAACAGTTCTGCACCATGTAAGTAATTGATTTGGTAATATTAATATGTGCATGTGTGGATTTTTTTGCTTTGTTAATATTACAAGTTCAGACTGCAGGTTTTCTTAGAAAGCTCTGAAACTCTAAATACTTGTCTCTTGAATTTCTAGCCCAACTTGCTATATTTTAAGCACTGTGAATTTGCTTGTAAATATGAAAGTTGCAGAACAAACTTCTTCCTTCCCCACTTCCCTCTTTTCCTATAGGGTGATCGAGTAATCCTTGGGGGAGACCATTATTTCAGGTTTAATCATCCAGTAGAAGTTCAGAAAGTTAAAACGTCATCTTGTGGGACAACATTTTTACATGATGGTCCAAAAGATTTTGAATTTGCAAAGAATGAACTGCTTATTGCACAGAGAGCACAGTAAGTATCTTATCTTCTTGTTCTAAAAATAAGTTCAGTTGTTAATGCAACCTTGAAATATATTTAACAAATAGGAAACTTAAGATTATAAATTATTTCCAATAAGGGGAGGTTGGAAAATTGCAAGGTTTTTTTGTTAACTAAATTTTTAATTGAAATGCAAGTCCTAGACTCTAAGTTTTGATCACCACAATTTAGTCCAGTTGTCAAGAATATAGACCACTATTAAAGAAATGCTGAGTTCTAGAGGTTCTCAGAGTAAAGAATCTCTTCAGTTACCTTTCTTACACATAATGAGTCTGAAATTAACTTCTGATGTTTTAGAGAGATTTAAAGCCCAAAAAGCAAATGCCTGACAAAAATGAGAAGAATCCAAAGTTACAGACTTAGTCTTCTGTGATGGTGGAGAATTTGTGAGACAGACAAGTGTTACTTGCACTTGGTTTGCTCCTGGAAGTTATTAAACTGCAAGACTCATTGACTTTAAATTTTACTTTCCTGCGTTTTAATGTGGTTTAGTGAATTTCTACTGCAGATCTTAATTTTGAGAGGTACATAATAAAATAAATATGGAAGTTGAGTGGACTTAAAAATTGTTATGTTTTGTGCCTTTACCAGTGTCTACATTTTCCCTATGAGATGAAAAATATTCAAGTGTAAAGTAAAAATAAATAATATAATATCACATAGTACAATAAAATGAAACCTCAGCAAAATCAACAAATCCTCAGATTTTTTATTTTTACTCTTAAAATTGGAGGCTTGTCATGATAGAAGAGATTGATCTCTATGCAGCCTATAAAAGGTTAAAGCCAGTATTCTAAGTATGTGAAACTTTTAGGCTTGAATCGGAAATTGAAGAGGCACGCCTCAAAGCCAAGGAAGAAATGATGCAAAGTGTCCAGATTGCAAAAGAGATGGTTCAAAAAGAATTGACCTCACAAAAAGAAGCTTATGAAAGCAAAATAAAGTCACTAGAGGCAGAGGTGGTAAGTTGCCATTGCATTGTTACATAAAACATATCAATAAAATAAAACAGAAGCTGTAGTATGAGGTTTCTATTTGGTTATGGATTTTTGTTCTTTAATCTTGCTTAATAGTGTCTTAAGGAATGCGAAGCCTCATTTTTCAAAAAAAATATCAGCCTTACTTTAACACAAGAAGTTGTAAATAGGTATCCCCTACAGAATTATTCCAGGAATTTTGGTTTATAGAATTAGACGCGAATTAAAATGTTAATCCAATGTGCATTTGATGATGGGGTATGTAAGAAAAAAAGTACAAAATGTAACTTACTCTGAGAATTTTAAGTGACTACAGTATTTTAGTTAGCGTGGCTTTTTTCCCGCCCTCCAAGTTTGCATGCTGTTTTGTTGTTAGCCTTTTGAGCACCTTTACAATATGCATAAGTCAATATTGAATGGTAGATGGAGTAATGTGTTTCTTAAATGTGCTATAGAAGATAAAATATGGTGCTTGTGAACAAAGGTATAACCTTTCATTGCTGACACTGGGCTCAGTAGTCCGTAGAGACTACATGTTTTAAATGTGTAAATGCGGAAATAAACCTTAATATCTGCCAAAGGGATGGGTTAGAAAAGCTGTAGATGTGGTAATCCTCCACATTTCTGTCCTGTTTTTACATTAGAGAGAAGAATCTCTTAAGAAGCAAATCCAAGAACAGAATAACCAAAAAGCTGCAACTAAAATACAGGAGTTAGAGAAGGCAAAGCAGAATCTTGAGCTGGAGCTACGTTTCAATAAGAAGCGCTTAGAAATGGAGACATTAGCTACCAAGCAGGTAACTTTTTTTTTAAAAAGAAACAAAAAAAACCCAGAAAAAAAAACAAAACCAAAACAGAAACAAAAAACCTCCCCTAACAAGGGATAAACTGTAGTTGGTTTGTGGATTGGTGCTTTCATTGTTTGTTGGTGTATTTTTTGTTTTTATTGAACTGTTTCTGTATTTTTATGTGATTTTGTGCAAAAGAACAGATGTTTTATTCGCACTCAGAGTATGATATTGTATTGAATTCAAGGATAAACTAATGCTGACCTCATTTATTATATGATGTGAATGGTTTTGTACATCCAGCAAATTTTAATGACAATTGCCTGTGCCAGGAGTAATGACTTCAGGCATTAAGTAATGGCTGGTGTTTATATATATATGACTGTTGCAACAAGTATGACTAAATTTTTAAAAAGGAATTTCATTTTAAGTCTAGTATTTCTTTTTGAAGCATAACAATATCTAAGCAAAACCAGGATATTGTCACCGTTTGAACATGAAGGGTATTGATACAGCAGGTGTCCAATATGAATTTTATTCTGTTCTAGGAATTTTGAAAGTACAGCAACAAAAAGTTTTGCTTCAGGAAACAGCATTAAGTGCTTTAGGGGGTTCTGTGTGTGTAGTTTTGGGGTATTTATTTTGCTCTCTTGCCTAGGCTCTAGAAGATCATACTATTCGTCATGCAAAGATACTTGAAGCCTTGGAAGCTGAGAAGCAGAAGATTGCTGAAGAAATACAGAGTCTTCAGAACAATCGTAAAAGCGGGAATAAAACTATGACTGGTATGTATATACATAATGTTGGAAAGGCAGTGCTGGCTTCTCTCTTGCTTGTGGGCTTGGATTTAGGCTATACAGATCCAAGAGTTCTTTATCTTCCTCCAGCACTTTTTTAATGATCCTGAATGGGAAGAGCCTTTGGGCTTTAATGATCCTTTTTGTTCATAAGAACAAAAAGGCTGTGCTAAAATATCTGTTTACATGCTAAGTGTAGTTAGGTGGATATTCACATAGCCTGTATTTAACCTGATTACCAAAAAGTCCTACTCCTTATCTGGCTGAACAGGTTAGACATGAACTCATGAGGAAAACTGGAGTAACAGAACTAATTTGTTTTGGTTCCTACCTCAGGATAATGTGCAGTTCTAGTGTTATGCCTTTAGCTCTGTAATATCCTTTACCTGACATTTTATAGAGTGTTACCTTGGCCAGGAGGGACATTTTTCCCAGTGTATTGGGAATTCACGGAACTGTTGTTGACTAAATTTTATTCAACATTTTTGGTTGTGGTTTCTTTTTAGGCCTCTCTCACCCTCCTCCCCATTCCCTTTTCTTTTTTTTTTTTTAAACCTGAACTTGTTTGTTTCGTTGTGTTGTTTGATCCACTTAATCATTATGTGCTATAATCTTTATTAGTTCCACTTAACTGGAATTCTCTGAAGCTGTCTGTGATGATCAAAGAGGCCAACACCATTAGTAATCAATTAGGGAAAAACACTGTTTTCTATAGGTGAGTATCTGAATTAGTTATTTATAAGGGGTTTATATATAATATATATTTATGCATCTGCAGTGAGCTGTTTGTTTATATTTTAGCTGATATGTTAGGCTGAACATGATAAATCACTTTTCCAAAATGGCTTAAGTTGATTGTGTAGTTCAGCCTGGTTAGTTTGAAATGTGAATTTCAAATCTGAATTTGAGATCAAGACTTTAAATGTATGCCTACATGCAAGTCAGTTTGGATTGGGTGTGGTTTGGAGGTGAATCTTCTGATGTGCATGTCCATCCTGCTTTGGTTTACATACTGAAGTGGTCCTAAAACATATTTAATATGTTCCTTTTGGACAAAACTAAATTAGGGGTTAAGTGCAAGCCCAGGGAGGTGTTCGTTTCACAGGACTGTGACAAAGATAGTTCAAAAACTCAGATCATCTACATTATAAGATACATTATAGCAGATATAGAGTGTTTGGGATCAGTTGTTTCACTCCGCAGCTCTCTTGCTAGGCTATGCTACTTGTTAGTTGTAACTCAGGAGTGTTCTAGAAGTGAATCTACATTGGTCAAATGCTCTTAGTGTAAGCAGAGATACATTAGTGCAGAGGAAACTCGGTATCATTAAAACAAACAAAAAAGGCTACAGTAAATGTAGATGAGCTTGGAAGACTTCCTAGTAGGTGCATATATATTTCTGGGGTTTTTCAGTTGCCTTACCCTTCAACAGGAACCCTGCCAGTATAATTCTATGGCATATATTTGGTTCTGAGTTTCTTGAGCTAGGAGTTATGTTACTATCTACTTTTATCTCTGAGTGCAGAGGTTCCTTTTTTTCCCTTACATAAAAATAAGTTTAATGGCTACACTAATATTGGCCTTTTGAGATACATGGTGTCTCAAGCAACTTCTGTGTAATGACATTTTTATCCTCAGTGTAATCCTACTTGCAAGTGCCTTGTTTATTTTTGCAATGAATAATGAGTGTTTTGTTTGTTTTTTTTTTTGTGTGTGTTTGTGTGTTTTTTAATATTTTTATTATAATTTATTTTCTCAAATTCTTAGGCACGACAAAATTGATGATAAAACAGGAGCAGTGTCTTCTGTTCAGGTGCAGGTTCGTAACATCAAACTGGGAATAGCAACTTTCTGGAGCTTAGAGAAGTTTGAATGCAAACTAGCAGCAATGAAGGAACTATATGAGGTCAGTAATATTTTGTCAAAAATAAGATTTTGCTAATCTGTGCAGGAGGAAAATCTTAGTTTTTTGTTTTAAGTGATGTTAAACACCAGGACATGTGACTGTTTTTTTTGTTAAATACGTGCACACACACTTGTTCATTACACAGAAAGAGGACAGTAGAAACCAGGACTTTATTCAGGTAATTTTGTGTGCAGAGGGAGAAGTAGTAAAACAAGAACTGCTTTGTGGTTCTTTTGGTTGTTCAGTTGCTTATCTGTTCTAGAGGAAAATGTGACCTTTTAAAGCTATCACTTGAATTATTTTGATACATTCTATTTATGTTTGGCTCTGGTAAATCAGTTTTCTACTGCTTGCTTTCATTTGCTTTAGGCTCTTTAATGGGTGCTTTTAAAGGCATTTTTCATTATTTGTTTTTTAATAAACTGACAAGGTGAAAGTGCACATTAATCCCTTTTTCTAATTTCATTGATTTAATCAGACAAAATGAGTATTTTTGTACTGCATTTCTCTAAATGTGCTGCGAATTGTTGCATATCAGAATAGCTTTTGTATCAAAGAGGGGGATATAGAATAGAAGACAGGGAAAAGTGTGAAGAGTGCCAACATTTGATTCTGTATCCACAAAAAAACCCTATATAACCATCAGGTAAAGCCTTTTTAATTACATAAAGATAGCAGATGGTGGCAAAGTATTGAATACAGATAAGATTACAGTATCAGCTCTTGTTTGCTGGGAGAATAGTGTTGTTTTTTTTTTTTTCTGTTTCTGAGAGAGATATGTTGCAAGTTTATCTTTATTGACTCCATGTGAACAGATAGCATTTTCATTTTATTCCACTGCCATGTTTTTCCCTGAGTTGAACAACAGAGAGGCCTAAGAACCACTAGGAAGGGTGCAATCTCTGATTTGGTGTCCCTTAAAAGTACTTATTTAGTGGTGATAGAGTATTCTGGGAGTTTCCAGGGCTGATCATTGTGGGTGTTTTTGTTTCTGCCATATGAATTGAAAGTTGTTTTAGACTGCAGTGAAATAATGGAAGAAGGTTCCTGGAGGTGGGTTAACTTGAAGGAGGGATCCAAAGAAATCCTGTAGAACCATTATGATCTTGTATTATATGCTGTTCTAGTTTGGAGGTTTTTTTTTTGATTGAAACACAAATGAAAAATAAATATTTAAGACTAGTTTTAGGCTGAGAAGAGCTTGTCTGAATTTGTTTTGTGCTTGAATTTATGATGGTCCAGATAATAAATTCTTTCCATTCCAATATCTATTATGTTTAGTCTGGAGCAGTATTGAAAATTAATACAAAGTGCTTCAAATAGTACATAAATATTTGGATGCTTGCTATTTAAGTCATAATCTGGCTGAGGAGGAGATCTCAACTGTTGGAGCATTCAAGGTGATAGAAAAAAATAGAGTCTTTTTATGCTTCAGAATGCTTTATTTTCTATCTTTGAAGTACTAGCATGTTACCAAAGAATTAGTTGTATTTGAAAAAATAACTACCTCTTATGTGAGTATACATCTGAAATTAAATACATTTTGAATATTATATCCAAAAAGAAAAAGGTCAAAGAAAAGCCAGAAAAAGCCCTGAGGAAACTCTGTTTTATGATACAACTTTGTAAGAGGCAAGTATTTCCAGTGAAAGGACAGTGTTGCCATATTCATTGCTAAAAATTGTACACAAATCCAGTTATAAAAATAAAGAAAACATCTAAATCATGATCCCAGGGTTTTAATTAATCTGGCATGTGGTGGAGAGAGCTGTGGAAATGTTTTGTACTTGTGTTCCTGTATATCAGGTTCTGGATAGCCAGGTGACTTCATGAAATGTCTTGTTTTAGTTTTTAAGCATTTGCACCTCAAGGTGATTGACAGTCACTTGTCTTCTAGATTATATATATCCTAAAAAAAAATATTAAAACTATTGATAATAGAACATAGTATCTTCATTCATTATTATTACTCTATTTTGGTTTGGCCTTCTTGTTCCGCTGTGTTTCCTTTATATTTTTCAGAGTAATGATAGGAGTAAAGCTGCTGATGTGTTTTATGACCCTGCTGATGAGTGGGAACCTGACCTTTCAGATGCCTCTGTTTCCTCTCTTTCCAGAAGAAGGTGATACTAATTTGTAGTTTCTTCATCTATGCTTAAAACAAAGCAAAAATTAACTTGCTTAATTGTCTAAACATGTTTCTGTGCCACTACCATAGTCTTTTATTAATTCTTATTGTACTTTGTTAAAATGCTAAACTTGTCAATTAATGAGAATTCATGTACATGTAAGGGAGGAGGGGGAAAGTTTAAATTAAACATGTTATTTTACTGTGCTTTACTGACTTCACTGACAAAACGTGTTAGTATGCACCAAACATTGCTCACCACCCACTAAAGCTTTTTGGCGTAATAAACAGCAATGTTTCTGAGGTTGGACACAGCATATATGCAGTGTATGTCTGATCAGTGCCAGAGGATTCTACATATGACCATTGACAACCAGCTTGAGGTAATTAAAGGCTATTCCCCAATTATTTCATAAAGATATCTTAAAAACAGATACATTTGTCTGTATCATAGAACTTTTAATTAACCTGCACAGGACCCACAGGTTAAGGTTATAAATATGCACCTATTTAATTAGTAACACAAGCAGTTTTAAATAGGCACTCGAACATCTGTTCCTGTCCTTACTTAGCATATACACTGTGCCAACTGATGATAATTTTCTGTTCCTTCGTTCTCCTATCTTTCCTCATGGACAAGAAATAGGAATAAAAGTTTTTCCAAATCCAGAAGTAGATTTTGTCAAAATATACGTAAGGGTTTATAAGCCATTTATCTAGATATTGTCAGAGTTAAATGTGTGTGGTTTAAAGTTTTCGTCAAACTTCTGTCATACGAAAGCATTGTTTTTAAGGAGTAAATTGTGGCTGTTATTTTCATGTTTTCACTTGATCATCTTTTCCTAGAAGTAGAAGTTTCATGAAGAACAGGAGAATTTCTGGATGTTTGTCTGAGATAAAATTACAACCAAATCAGAATATACAGACTTCCTATATATCAGGTACTTGCTATATGATAAGAACACCTCTCATACTGAGAACTTGAAACTACTACATATGTAAAATTTATACACTTCTAGTAGTCATTTTTTAAAAAATAAAGTGTGGGTTAGAAAAGAAAACAAAAAATGTCTGGTTTACAAGAGCAGTTTATAATGTCAAGCTGTTGTCAGAAGACTTTTGTACTTCTTTTTAATTATCTTTTCTTTGGGTAAAAACTTCCTGATCCTTACTTAAGCAATTTGCTTAAAGCGTTACTCCACTTAAATGTGTGTGTTAACTTAAGAAAGATGATAGTCCACACATCAAATTGCAGAGGCTGAATTCTGGTATAATAATTTGGAGGCTTTGCTTGAGTTGTTACTGTTCATTCAACTACTGAGGCTACACTAAGCTTTTGTCAAATTTTCCAATTTTTTTTTTTTTCTGGAATACTAGATGCTTCAGTCTTCCAAATATTTTCATGCATTCAGTTGTTTTCTGTCTCTCTGTAGGTGTGATTGTTGGAGCGGCTGGATTAATATTAAAGATTTTCACTATGGAATTAGACTTTGTACTAAGGGAATCTGGAAACTACTTAGAACGTTGTATCAAGATTCTTTTTTGACTCGTTATCTTTAGTAGTTGAATGCTGCAGAAGAAGCAGTATAAAGTACTCATTATGAAGATACACCTACTCCTCACTCATATGCAAGGATGTTTTTATGGATGTTTTGCTTTTTCTTCGTACAGGTTCACAGAAGTCCACCATGTGCCCAAGCTTTTCAAAATCTTTTCTTCCTGAAATTTGCAAGGAATCTATAAATTCAGCTTTAGATTTACTGGAACAGAATCATGAAGGAGGAAAGAGCATAGCAGATAATGTCCTTACTAATTTGTTTGTCATTTTCTCTGGAGCATCTGCCATTTCAAAAGCCTATGAACAGCAAGATGAAGAATGTCAAGAAAACTGTAAGTTTCTGTCATGGGTTCAGCAGTAGCTGTCATTTTTCTCCTTAGTAGCTGGTGCAGTGCTGTGTTTTTGACTTTTGGCCTGGGAACAGCGCTGATAACACCAATGTTTTTTAGCTGATGCTTAGAATGCTTAGTGTGACCAAGGACTTTCTGAGTCCATGCTTTGCCAGGGAGGAGGGGAAGCCAGGAGGAAGCACAGACAGGACACCTGACCCAAACTGACCAAAGAAGTATTCTATACCACAGCACATCATGCCCAGTATATAAACTGGGAGCAGTTACCCAGAAGGGTTAGTTCACTGCTCAGTTGGGCTGAATATCGGTCAGCATGTGGTGAGCAGTTGTATTCTCTTCCCTTGTTATTTCCCTTATTGTTATTATTGGTGGTAGTGGCCATGGTTTCTGCTATACCTTAGTTACTGGACTGCTCTTACTGCAACCCGTGGGAGCTATATTCTTTCGATTCTCTTCCCCATCCCTCTGGGAGTGAGGGGAGAAAGGTGTGGGGGGGAGGTAACGACTGCATGGCTGACTTATGGCTGGGCTTAAACCATGACAGTTTCATTTTCACAACATTTTATTTTAAGCATCACTAATGACTTGTCTTCCAGATGTACATTCTTATGTTTGTCTGTCAGAATTCACTTGCAAAGGGAAACCTTCTGATAGATCTCTTTTTTTTCTTGTAGTTTTCTCTCTTGATCATGCTGCTCAGTCCTACAGCATCAGAGTTACCTCTGCTTTTGACGAGCTTGTGATTCTTATCAAACTTTGGCTTAACAATATTCAAAAGTGCTCTGGTCCTACAAAAGTTGATGAAGAAATAAAACAGGAAGTAAAGAACTTGGGAGGATATTTACAGTTACTGTTGCAGGTAAAGTATATTAAGGGATTCATCTATGTGTTGAAAAATCCTATGTGGTGTTTACTACAGGCTTGCTAAAAACACTCAAAAGTCCAAAGTATGCAATGACAAATGGACGGACTTAAGACAAACAGCAAAGGGTGTGTTTCTGCTGTCGAAACTGGTACTTCCAGTACAGTAGTTCAAAGCAACGCAGACCTTTCTGCGCCACAGGCCCTGACGATACCATAGGATCTTAATCGTAACAGGGGACAATAAAACATGGAGTAGCAAGAAGAAAATGCTAGTTTATATTGTGAAGTGTTACTGTTAATAAAGTAGTGTTTGGTAAATATTACTCTTGTTCCTGGTGCAGCTTTATGAAGATTGATTTTTTTTTTAACTTGTAGTGTTCTGATTCTCTTCTTCTCTGATTGCAAGCTGTGGTAGATAAACCATTGGAAGCAGGGAGGTGAAAAGCTGAAAATGTCTCAAGCTGCTGTGTGTTATGAATTGTGTTACAATTCTCTTGTGTTACAAAAAATGCCGTTTGACTAGAGATGCCTTTATTTCTCAGGGATGTTCTTCGGATATATCCTCGATGGTAACAGAAGCACTGAGCAAAGTAAACCAAACAGTAAAACAAACGATGAAATACATAGGACACTTGGCAGTAGTCACAAGAACTGATATTTCATTTTCTGAAGAGAACAACATTCCTGCAACCAGTCTACAGGTGAAAAATTGTTTATTAGAAATAATGATTAGAAATAGTAATTTTATGTTGATATCACATTTATTTTCAGTAACTGTACTCAGAAGTGCATTGTTACATATAACAATTTGAAAAACTGACTCATTTTTAGAGTTTAAGACTTCATTTTTATTGTGAAAATGGGTGTGTGTTAATACCCTTAAAATAATTTTTTACTAAAAAAAAAAGAAAAAGCCCTTTAAAGATGTTTAACTTCCAGAAAGAAAAAATAATTACTGTGCTTTTAGGATTGTAGCCACACTGAGATTGTATGAGTCTTTGTTCACTGAAATTCAGTGATTATTTCAGAAATCTGTGATTAAGTACCACAGTGAATTTTCAGAAATTGGAAGTTAGGAAAAGGAGAATATAAGTGCTGAGCCCTTGTGGTCGAAGAATAAGATGTGACTGAATAGAGCAGCAACGAACAGTTTGCTCACAATTACGTTTCTAGCCCACTGCAGAAAATCTGCTTTAATTAAAGGCCACATCAATTCCTTCAATCATTTTGATTTGAACCCTTATTTTAAAAGGACTTCGTACTTGCCGTTTATGATGGAGTATGCTCAGGGCTGGAGTTTCTCATTGATACTGTGCAGGAAAAGTCAAGAATGGTGCAGAAAGACCTTGTGAAACAATATCCACAAAATGAGGTGAGATGAAAGTAAGATTAAAAACTACTGCTATATCTTAGAGGCACTTGATCATGTCCTGTTATTTTTCAGTAATTTTGTCTAGAAATATTGTAGTAGGAATACAGTTATGATTGGTAATAGGGGGTTGAGATGTACCATAAGTGGGAATATCGACTGTGATCTTGAAATTTTTAGTGTTTAGCCTTTCACTGTATGCAGACTGAATATTTAAGGAAGTATTTTATCTAGAGTGGTGTCTCTGTGCATTGGAGGACATTTATGTTATTTCACAGTGCAACCGTGAAGGAGAGGAGGAATATGAAAACTAGCACAAAGGAGCAAGTGGTCCTTTTACTCTGTATGCTATTGTTAAGTTTGCCTTGCAAAAAGATTGAATATTTAACATGTAGTAATGCTCTATGATCCTGAAAGTTAATTGCTACATTGATAATAGTAATCACCTCTACTATTACTACACTTGCTGTTGTCAGAAAGATTATTAGAAAGTTTCGAGACTTTATTTTGTCATCTATTGTTCTTATAGTCCTAGTCCTAAGAAGCATGCTATCTAAATATTAGTTCAGTGTTACATTTTCAGAGCTTGTCTTCTCATGTGCTTAATGCTTAAGTTACACTGAAGCACTTCCATGAAGTGGGGACTTTAGAGGGAAAATAGTTGACTAAAGTAGCTGCTTCATAGTGCAGAAGCCAGAAATGTCCTGCTTGATTTTGTGGTTGTTCACTGAAATCACAACTGACCTTCAAATACTTTCCAGGCTGATTAGCAGCAGTGGTACTTTCATTTGAGCGATTTCTTTGTAACACTTTGTAGGAAAGTTGCAGCAAATGATTTATAGTCTATCAATGAGCTGTTCCTGTCACCTTCCAAATTTATTGTAATATGGAATGTAATTATATCAATGGAAATCTGTTATTTCTCATAGCAAAACCTTAATTTAGTTGTTCTTGTAACTTGAAAAACTTGCAGAACTGTGGGCAGTAAGAAAATTTCCTTAATGAGTTGGGAGATATAAAATATTTATTTCCAAGAATTTACTACTCAAAAATCTGTAATAAATGACCTGGGATAGAAGGTTCAAATCAGTTCAAGAGGAGCAATCAATTGCTTGTTTCAAGTAAGCTTCTTACTCCAGTTTTCACTGTTGTCATTCTTAATTCCGTAGATAACAGTGAAACTGCCTAATTTTTTTTATGTACCTATCTGCTTGTTTAACTCCCAAATGCTTCATTTTTCCAGCAAAAAGAATTGAGCAGTCTGTTTTCCAGGTAATGCTGTCAATTTCAGCAGATTCCTATGTGTCTGTAGGATTCCTGTATATTCTTGTTATGGGTAGAACTAATGCAAAACTGGAAGAGAATGCCAGAGTATTAACTGGGAGATTACCCATGACACAATGACAGCAATACAAACATTACAGGACAGTCTTTCTTTAGTGAACACTTAAATTTGATCATACTGTATTAAGCTGTTATTTAAACCTTGCAGATAAAGTTCATTTTTTCAAATAAAATGTAATGTTGCAGAAAACATGACTTCTGCCTTTGAGCATTTTTCTCATTAGCATGCGAATGTTCATTGCTGGCTTTCTAAAATACTTAATATATACAAATACACAATATAATACAAAGTCTCTTTGCAGATTCAAAATCAAATAAAGGATAATGTTGTGGCAATAGCCAGATTCCTTGAAGATAACCTGTCTTATTGTGGAAAGGTAAGAGAAATGTTTCACAAAGTGCATGCTTAGAGTTTGGGGTTTAAATTTAAGGGATGCGGTTAACAAAGAGGAGGATTTGAAGTTAGCTTTTGCAGTTGCCTGTCTCAGTCTTGTGAATGAATGGGGCACTAACTTTTATGGCTACTTCATTTACACTCAAAACTATGAGATTCTAATTTTATTTAAATTATTTATGGAGATACTAGTATCTTATTTTTCTCCTTCTTGTGCTCATCATGAAAAGCCTAATAGTCTAATTGTAAGTAATGCAATAGTTTATGGCCATAATTATTGGGTTTTTGAATTAAAAGCCAGGATAGATTATTTAACCTGTCTTCCAAACTATTTAAGCAAAAATTAACCAAACTTTTTCTAGATTTTACAGTTCTGTTTGCCTTTATTTTATTTTTTTTTTTTCCCCTGTCCGCAATTTGCACTTCTCTTCAGATCTATCTTATGCTTTGTGACTTGACATTGCTTACATCTTGTGTTTCCATATTGGCCTGTTTTACATGACTCAATCCATAATAGGTGTGTTTACTAGTTAATATGCTGTCATGTATTTGATTCTCTTTAAATTCCTCTTTTTAATAAAGAAACAAATAGACCCTCAATTACCAGAAGAATCTCTATATCGGGAAATGAAGAAAAGTACTAACATTGCTGCAAAATATTTGGAATTGGAGCAGTGCCTAGCTGAAGTCTGTCAAATTGTTTCTTCTATCTTGCAAGGTATTCAGCTTGGTTATTGCCTGGTTTTATATGTGGATCACAGGAAACTGTGAAGCAAGAGGGAGGGTTGGCTACTTGTTCTGTCTTTGCAAAATGTTGCATTTGATTCTTCTTGCTTTTGTTTTTCATAGGGTCGTACAGAAACACAAGCCCTCTTAGGAGCTTTGCAGAAAATATTTGTGTCATAGCTGGGTATTTTAACAACTATTTCCGTTTTTTTGCCTTGTCATCTTCTTCTGCAAACAATCCCATCCAGGAAAATAATATGCCTTTTATGAACTTGGATGAATTGGACTCTCTAGTTGATTCCCTTATTATAAATTTTGAACTTGAACAAGGACAGTTATTAGTGAAATCTCAGACTCTCAGTAATGAAACTACTGAGACTCAAGGATTACCGGTTGTAACAGATGAAGTTGAATTTGCATGGAAACAGAAGGTGATTCCAAAACACACACAAAAGCTTCAGTCTTCATCTCCCTTTCCTGCAGAGCTTTCACCTGGTAGGATACAGTGGATATAAGATGCTATTATCAAGAAATACAGGAGAACTCTTAACTTTTACTTGAAAGCAATATATCACAAAAAACTAAAATTTATTGTTAATATTATTAAATGGTATGAAAGTAAATGACATGATTGTAAGAGGATAAGTACCCTAAATTTCACAGGAGAAAATGCAATTCCTTAAGGGGCTGTTAAACTTTAGTGCCTTTTGTTTATAATGAAAGTCTATTATTGCCTAAGCCTATAAGAAATAATTTAATACAGTGTAAGTAAAAAACCTGTTGGAGGTAATGCGAGTAGGAAAAATAAAACCTGTTGAATAGCAAGGAAACACAGCAAACAGTAGGACATTCATATCTCATCTTAAACCTTTGATTTGGGGATTTTGCATAACAGTGGAAGGAGATCCCTTTGAAGGGCATTTGTAACAAACATTTATGTTGCCTACACCTAGATAAGAAGATTGCCTTCCTATCTCAGATACTTGAAAGGTAGATGATGTGGATCCTGATGTTCTTGTTAAAATTGTTGCTTTATCCTTGCTGCACTGCGACCCAGGAGCCCTACTGCAACTTTAAAGTGGGTTTTATACCTTTTTTAACAGAGCAAGACCTGTTTCTGTAGGGTAAAATTGCTTTACAACTTTATTAGATGAATGCTTTCTAATTTTTTCTAATTTTGTCAAAAAATGTCTTCCAGTTCTGTCATCAGAACTATTCAATTTTTATTGTGGCTCATAAGTTACTTCTCACATGAAGTGTGATGTTGCTGAGAATTGCTTTCCTACTGTCAAGGCCTTCACAAGTCTGCATAAAAGTTAACAACGTGTATTCAGTTGTTTAGATTTTTGTGCTTTAAAAGTTGAATAGAAATCTGGTATGTTTCTACTTCTGTGAATGTATTTATTTTGTATTTAGCTGTAAGTTTTTAAAACATAACTCTTGGCTCTGAATCACGACTCTAAGATAAGGTTTATAAAGAGTAAAGCTACATCATGTAACTGATTTTAATAACTTAAAGTGTAAATTCCTTGTCATTTTCCTGCTGTGTAGAGTTGTTTTCAAGACCTTCCTTTGTCACCATACTTACTGCTTTTTGCTGAAAGTGTTGTAGTGTAAAAATCTGAAGTACTAGTAAGAGGTGTTTTCTGCAGCCTACAAGCAAAACAACAAAAAACCTGATAGAAAACACACTTCTTACTTATGTTTATTTCCTCTATTAAGGCACCTACCAGCACACATTTATAGGCTGAATAATTGTGACCTGATCTCATGTTTTGTTTTGTTCTTGTATTTAATGAGAAGCATTGCTCAGAAAACATCTTTGGTTTTGTAGTTGTGTGTTCTTATGAGAGAATTTTTGTCTGTTTCTTTTTCTTTCTGAAATTGAAAGGCAAGTCCTTCATACATGAGGAGCTCTGACTTTCATTTTTAGTGTTTCTGAAATTCAGAAAGATAACATGCAAACAAATAGGTTTCAGAGAGATTTTTACCTGAGGACGACCTTAATCATATAATATCTAGCTTTTGTAGGATGAGTGAAAATGTTGCCAGTATCTTCTTGATGCTTGGTGTTTGTTTTTAACCTTCCATGCTAACCAGCCATGTCTAATCAGTCTTTCTCTTACTCATGTTGTTAATACTGCATTCACATTTTAGGGTTATATGCTAAAAATACCTACTTCTGCTACTGCTTTTTTCAGCTTGGTGCCCTTGTTACCATTATACATCATTGAAGTACTTCATTCTAATGATATATACGGTGACCATATATCATCAGGGTGAGCTAGTGCTCTCATAACATACTGCATTAATACATCAACAAGCCTAGCTGAGGCTCCAATAATCTATTGGTGTAATATACCATAAGGTAAGGTATATTTATAACTATAGGCTAGTCTGTCTATAAATTGTGAATGTCAAGGAATTGGGATCACAGCAGGCAGATTTTGGGATGGATTGACTTGAATGGTATGTTATTTTACTGGTAAGGAGTTGGAGATAGTTGTGGACTAGGCCCAGGTCAGCAGAGGAGTTCACTTGGCTGAACACAGTTCCCTGCATCACCTGTGAGGCATACTGGTGCAATGAAATAGACCCCAATATTGCTGAGATAAAGGACTCTGCAGTTTAGTCCAGATATTTTCGCCATCTTGTTTTTGCAGATTTACTTGTAAAGTCAGGGTCTGGATAATTTCTGGCAGATAGTGGTAACACACAGAAAATCTTCTTGTGATCGTATCTTCAGAGTTTCTTTTAAACCATTAACTAAAGAAGACACCAACACAGTGCAATTTAGATTGAGTTTTTAGTTTAGTATTTTACAAAGTTAATCTGTCAGGAACATATATTGATGTTGTAAATCTCTTTGGGGAAATTGAGATGGGAGTGTGATCACAACAACTATTTATTAAAATACCTTTTGTTAACTTACATAATTAAGATGTTTACTTTCAGCAGGTAACTGTTCACATAATACCTTCACTTATCTGTTTACACTTTACTTGCAGTCACACATAAAACATCTCTCACAGCTACCAGCTTGGACTGTGAGCCTTCTGACTCAGAAGTGGAGGCTCATATTGGCTTGCCCATGAGACTTTGATGTGCTATACCCCTCAGCATGTATGCTTCCTCTACCTAATATTTTCTACTTACTATTTCGCCAGCTGCAGCAAAAGGTACCAATAGAGTCCATTCACACACTTGAATAGCTGGGGCTTTTATGGCTTTGACTGAAACTTAGTTGCTGTAGTAGCTGATGTCATGCTTCTGCTAAAAGCACTAAATCTGGTCTTGAAAGGTTTTAAACCTACAGTCTTCAGGTCTGTGTTGCTGAAACACTGAGTGAGCAGTCAGGAGTGTGCTTAATGGGGGAGTATTATGAAGAAATGTTTATGGAGACCTGAGTGGGATGTACTGTTTACAGAAATTATGATGGGTTCATTTGGTTATATGTATTAAATGTAATCTGTAATTTGTGCATTGCTTGTTGTCGTTTTGTGTTTTGGGGTTGTATGTTGTTTTTTGCTTTAATGTCCTTCCTTACCTCCTCAGGAAAATATTCTTTGGTCAAATTTCAAATAAAAAGTAAATAGAACTTTATGAACTTGACCCATGGATTTTATTGACTAATGGAAAAGAAAGAGAGGGGGCTTTGTTCTAATTTTAAATAGAAAGAGGGGAGGTAGATATTTCTGCTCCTTAGTTACATTTGAAAAGATAAAACCAAGAAAAATCAAATAGAAGTCACTTCAAGTTAGTAAGAATTAGGTATTTCTTCAGGTCTGTACTTTATTTGGAAAACAGTACTACATGGATAAAAATACGTAATTATTCTTAGAGCATCAACCTCTTTTGAATATCATCCAGCATTGGTACACGAGGTAAACTACTGCATAAAACTGTCATGTAAATTGACTTCTGTTTTGGAACTCTGTAAAGCCATGGGACACAAACTAACTGTCATTATGCACTTAACTGTTAATTTTTATCCCTAATCAGCAATAAGAGATATCTTTATTTCAGTTAAAGGTAGGAACACTGGGAGGAGCTATATCTGCAGAATATAAATGCTGGATTACTTGAGAATCCTTCAAACAACACGAGTCCATCTGTATTGAGACGTGTTGTATGTACACACACTGGAAAAAAGAGCAGTCTAGATGTGCTTTTTAAAGAACGTGTACCAGCGTTACAGATTAAGGATAAGTAAACTTTTCTAACGCTGACTCATGAGAATGCTCTATACGTAGAAAAACATGCTGCAGTTTAGATTTAATTTGATCCAGTAATGGCATCTGCAGGCAGAAGAGGAGACTACATCTGATTCACCTCTGCAAATACAAGCTATTCTGTTTGGAAAGGAAATTTCTTCTCATTCTTTGTGAACTTTAACATACTGTCATTAGATGAATTCTTTGCTTTTGTATTTTTTTCAGATTTTCTGGCTTCATGATAGGGTGGGCTTATTGTTTGTGGTGTGTTTATGCATTTTCCCAAGGAAGGGCTGTTTACTTTTTCTTTTTAACCTTGAATATTTTGCTTTTCTATATTAAAAAAATCCCATCTCTTTTTTTTTTCCTGCTCTTAGGAACAGGAATCAGTATGTATAACAAGATTTGGTTACTCTTGAACTTCTTTCCTGCCATTTTTTTTTTTGTTATTGTCTTACTATGTTTGTTTCTGATAGTATTGGTTTCTAGAATAGGACGTGGTGTATATAATCTAATCAACATTCATATAATTTGATTGTTGCAGTGAAAACAGGACAAAACTGAGAAAAAGGTCTTGTGAGCTGACATTTTTCATCAACAGCGAATACTACAGACAACATAAAAAATACTATTTCAGGTATCTCTCAGTATGAGTTAATTTTGAATACCTTATAGATACCATAGTGGGAAGTGTTAAAGATCATCCCAGCAGGATGAAGAGGCAGACAAAATATTCCATAAGCGGGTGGAAAAGTCTCACAATTGCTAGCCCTTGTTCTTGTGATAGACTTCAACTTACTTTGTCTGCTGGAAATACAACGAAGAGAAAACAGTCTAGGAGGTTCCTGAAGTGTGTGGTTCCTGAAGTGTGTGGAAGATAGCTTCCTGATACAGCTGGGGAGCAAGCCTGTTAGGGAATGTGCCCCACTGGAACTGTTGTTTGTGAGCAGAGGACTTGTGGGAGGTGTGATGATTGGAGGCTGTCCTAGGCACAGCAGTCATGAAATGGTGGAGTGTTTGGTTGCTGATGAAGTAAGGAGATGGGTCAGCAGAACTGTTACTGGACTTCTGGAGAGCAGACTTTGGGCAGTTTAAGAGACTGGTAGAGAGTCCCTTGGCAAGCAGGCCTGAGGCCAGAGAAGCACAGGAAAGCTGTATGTTCTTTAAGAAGGAAATCTTAAAAGCACAGGAGCAGGATATCCCCATGTACTGAAAGATGAGCCGGCAGGAAAGACTAGCCTGGCTGAACCAGAAAGCTTTGGTTGGAACTCAGGGGAAAAAAAAGGAGAGTTTACGACCTTTGAAAGAAGGAGCAGGACCCTCAAGAGGACTGGAAAAATGTCATGAGGTTATGCAGAGAGAAAATTAGAATACCCAAATCCCAACTAGAACTTGCTATTGCTGTAAAAGACAATGATGAGATCCATCTGAGGGTGCTAAGGGAGCTGGTGGAAATGCTCACTGAGTTACTTTAGTCATTCAGCAGCAGTCTTGGCTAACCAAGGAGGTCTCAGTTGACTGGAAGGTAGCAAATATGACATACATCCATAAGAAGGGCTGAAAGGAGGATCCAGGGAACTACAGGCTGACATTGGTGCTCAGGAAGGCCATAGAGCAGAACATCTTGAGCACTGTCATATGTCATGTTCAGGACAAGCAGGTGATCGGGCCCAGTCAGCACAGGTTTATCAAAGGCAGATCCTGTCCATGTTGCTGACAAAGATTTTAAGCAGTACTGGTCCCAATACCAACAGCTGTGGAATGCCACTAGTCCCTGATTTCCACTTGGAAACTGAGCCGTTGACTGCAACTCTTTGGGTGTGACCATCCAGCCAATTCCTCATCTGCCAAATCTGTGCTTTTCCAAATTAGAGGTAAGAATATTGTGCAGGACTGTCAAATGCCTTGCACAAGTCCAGGTAGGTAATGTCAGTCACTCCACCGAAGTTATCTACCAACACTGTAACCCCATTATAGAAGGCTGTCAAACTTGTCAGGCATAATTTTCCCGTAGTGAGACCATGTTGGCTGTCACCAGTCACCTCCTTATTTTCCATGTGCCTTAGAGCAAATAGGTAAATGTGGAATAAAACAAATGTATTTTTTTTTTAACTCCAGAGCCATATTCAACAATAGATGGTCAAGTTTAAGAAGCAGAGCTTGGTTTGTTGATCTTTTATTTTGCCTTTCCCTTTACAAGGAAATTCTTTCTGTTTTGCTTCTTACCCCTAAAATGCTGAACAATAATATTGAAAGTATTTGTTTAAATATTTTAAATATTATATATAAATGTATATATTAGTTTAAATATTTAAATTAATGAAGAGGAAAGTAGAAAAGCTTCCATTAGTGTTAACATCTCTGGCCTTCAGTTCTTGTTTGATTATAACAGGCAGTATGCAAACTTCATCTCTTAAACTCTGATCTTTCTATAAGAAAATTAGTCAAGTTGTGAAGTGCACGTATAGTGTATATAAACTTTACATACTTTTATTCTATGCTTACCCCACCTTGAGCATGTAACACACAGCCCAAAAGGATGTATGCAAAGTTGTTCCTTTGTACTTCTCATTCTGCTCTGCAACAGTACAGTAATTGCTCTAATTTTGCAAGTTACCAGGAGAGAGGGAATCTGGACTGCAATGTGAAAGCTTATAGGGTGCTATTTGTTAGCATTGTGAGGTTTGTTGTACGTAGCAAAAGAGTGATAAGCAATGGATTAATGCAGTGACAGTGTTGGATCATTTATTTCCCATTTGTGTAAAACACTTGTAAATATTTCTGAGTAGTATCCTTTGGCTGCTGTGGCTAACAATGCAGGATTGAACCCATACTTTTATCTCTATGGCTGGTATGAGAGGGTCCTTTCCTTCTGTGATTAGGCCAGAAAGGTTGCAGGGACCTGGCTCTAGCTTTGTGGGTTCTGAGGGATCCATAACAGAATGTTGTCATAACAACTTTCAGTAGACTGTGGACCCCTAAAATACTGCAGTAGCAAGAGCCCTTGCTGTTGTTCTGTGCTGGTGTGCTGCCATGTCCTGTGACTACTTCAGGAGATAGCTGGGATGGAATCCTTCCCTGCTTGGTTCTACTGTAAAATTAAAATTGAGCTGCAAGGTCTGACTGAGTAATTCTATATCTAAATCCATTTGTCATTTATTAGTATTTGTTTCGTGATTCTCTTAGCTGTTTTAATTCTGTCACTTGCCAGCACAGTTCCTGAAAAGCATTCTTAGAAAAAGATGAATGGTAACAAAAGCTTCTAGGCCTTGGTAGTTTCAGATTTTTTTCTCTTCAGTAGAATTCTGCTGGCTATAGCCTCTTTTGGTAAGGTGTGGAAAAAGTCTGGTCAAATATTAACTGTTAGAGGACTGTGTTTCATTCATCCGTGGATGGCATGCCCCCGTGACGCCGCAAGGTGGCAGTGTTTCCCAAGGGAGCACTACTTCAGAGCCCTGTAGGCAGACTCTCCTAACAAGGCGTGGAAGGAATTTCATCCCCGCCCGAAAGTTAACACTTCTACCATATTCATAAAGCATTACTGTACATAGAAATTCTGGCTTTGGGGTTGTACACTTTATAGAGTAACTTTTCTGTTATACATTCCCTAAAGTAAGTATATGACAAGCATAGTGTAGCTGTAAGCACAGAGATAGCTATGTTATTATATGCAAAAATATGGACTATTCTAGACTTACTTTTCACATTAGTAGTTTAACATTTTCAATGTATTAAAGTTTCTATTAAAAAGAAAGCTTGTGCAAAGTACATTTCAGTAACTATTTTTATGAATATCACAAATGTTCATATGGCTATGCCCACCATTTTATAAATCTCAAGGAATAACTTTTCCTGTGATGATCGTGTAAATAACACACAAAAAATACTTTATTTTTTTCAGCGCAGACTTCATATTGTAAAATACAAAACTAGGAGAGATGAAACAAATGTTACGCCTGTTTAAGTTCAAATTCATTCTTCTGCCAATTTTAATCACCAGAATGCTTAAAAACTAAACTAACATTTGGTTGCACAGGAACTGGCTCCCTACTTCTCCTTATCTGTCCCACAAATCACATAGTGGGTTGAGGATGAAATTCAGAATGGAACTCAGAAATTCTGCAGTTTCTTGTGACTGGTAGGTAGGAAACGGCTTACAATCTTCTGTTTTCTTTTAGAATGTTAATTTTGTAAATACAAGTTGCTGTAAATGTATTTTAACAGTAAAACTGAATTTTTTATTGAGGTTTAGGTTTGTAGTTAATGAGAGAAATGTTGATAGAAAATGGTCAGGAAAACCTGACAATGTCTTCAGAGAAGCCTTATACTCAAGTATTATTTGTTTGGTAACTTTTTTGCTTCTCATTAAAAATAACCCTGGGTGTTTTTTTCAGAATGCCTCACATCATAATTTCAAGCTGCATCCACATTTCTACCAAGATCTGAGATGGACTGTACTTGTCTTTCTCCAGCCTTGGCTACGCTTCTTGTGAAAGTGAGGTTATAAATCAGATAGTCAAGGGGGGAATATTTTTTGGTTTTGAGAGTTATTCCTTGCTTAATGGGCAATCTGCATTTGCTCACAATCTCACCTCTCCAATAAAAGCATGAAAAGGGGCATGAAGCAATCCAGCTTGTCAATTATTCTGTGTACTAAAACTCAGACCACAGGTTTAGGAACTATTTTATTAATGGTGTCTTGCTAGCATGGGATTTCTCCAGAATTTCGTCTGTGTTTCAGTGGCACTGAAGTGGAATAAAGGAGTTAACAAAACCTCTGAGTGGGTGTGAAATGAAAGCAACAGCAGTATATCGGTCTCGTCTATATAAAGAAAATCGAAATAATCTTTTTTCAATTAATGAGTAATATGTAATATTATACATTTCGCAGATGGATCAGTAAGATCACTATAGGATATGTCTCCTCATGTATATATCGAGTCTTGCACTTAATGTTGGGGAATGCCTTTGTTTTGCTTTTAGACAGCCAGAAGTAGGTACATTTCTTGATATAGTTTTAAGAGAGGATTTCTCTTGCAGAGTATTAATGTACTTGGATCATAGTAGCTGTGGCTTGATCTCTCCAACTTCTGTTGCTGTTGAGGCATCATAAACCTATCTCCTGCTGCTGTGGCCGGAACTGCATGAAAATCTACAGTGTTTCTCGTCTAGTACATCTCAAAGTGCTTTGCAAAGGTGAGAAAATTTGGCTGTAACAGATGGGAGGAGAAAGTGTTCAGATTAGCTGGTTACTAGCTCTCAGTTGCAAAGCAAATCAGTGGTCTAATTTTGTCTTTACAAATGGATCTTATTTAAGAAATAGATTCTTAACTTCTGCAGGATCTGTTTAGCTGATATGGTATTTTTTTAACCTTTAGGGAATTAGCCTATTTATAAGTTACCTCAAGAATTTCGCTAATAAGTTAGTTCACACTTTGCATGGATACAGTTAGAATACTGTAAAGGAACTTAGGGTTAACTACAAACCACCTTTAGACAACATTGCTGTATATAGTAATAAGTGAAGTAGGCTTTATTGAACTTGGGAGCACTGCATGTAGGTGAGCCTTGCAGTTTAGTCTGATTATGCTTTTTAATATTGACATTATATGAGGATGTATGGCTGTTCTTATAGTACCTAGAACCCCAGTGGAACCTGCTTTTTAATCTGTCAGTTTAATGGCCCCTTTTCACTGCACTTGAGAGAACACTTCCATGCTATTATTTTACAGCAGTGGTCTAGGAAAGATGAGACTTCAGTAAGATATACAAGACATAAACCACATTTATGACACATTGCACTGGCAACACCATGTATTGGTAGGCTATGATGTCCGGAGAATAAAGATTGTTCTCTGCTATGTGTTTTAACCAAGTGTCGCTGTGTCCTGAGAGGGCTTTTAAAGTATTCTCTGCACAGAGGAGTAAAGACATCAGTGACCTGTTCTTCACAAATGTCCAGAGGTGCAAAATATAGGAGTTGACTTTTCCCTATTTCTCAGGTTATTTGAGTTTTCGTAGAAAAACAGAATTCTAAACATGGAAGAAGAAATCCTTCAAAGAATTTGTTCACAGTACCTAGGCAACTATTTTATAAATAGTATTTAAAATCATCACAGTATCTTAGAAATGTTGAACATGGAATACAGGCAGTTAAGCCTAAAACTAGGTTCTTGTACCTGGTACATTCAGATTAAATTGGGAAGTTTCTTTGAGGCTAAAGGCATAATGTGAGTAAAAAGTATTATTCTGCATTGTCTAAGTGTTAGAATGTGGAAGCTACTTATTTAGCAGGATGCTAATACTTTTTACAGCTGTGCGGTGTTAGGGTGATTATTGCTCAGCAGAAAGTCATGAAATGTCTTTATTCCCTATGCGTTTTTTAAGGAAAAAGTAATCTGCCAGGCATTTTCAATAGAAATTTGATAATCCAGTAGACACTGCAGTGTACCAGCTCCTTTACCCATTTCTGTTTGGGCTTTTATGTTGAATGAGATTATTTATCTTTGCAGTAATTTTTTTCTGGTTGTAACATTTGAGTATTTGTGTGAATTGGGAGATCTGGAAGTCTATTTTGACAGTTTATCAATGCTCTTTTTATGATCAAAAGAGGCCAATAAAAGCCATATTCATGTAGTATAGTGTTTTATGACAGACTTATTAGATTGTTGTTGAATACTTCTAAATCTGGTACATAATGGATTTCTGTGCTACTATGTTTTCTTTAAAAAGTAAGCACATTCTGATGTGTGCTCACATCTGATCTGTTTTCTATTATTTCTGTACTCTATACAGAGTATATGCCATCTTCATGAGATGCAGACCTCTAGGATGACACTGTCTTTAGTTTCTTAGCCTGTGGTTTGTCTTCTGGAAGCAATCTTTTTCCCTTCAGTCTTTTTTTTTTTGTTGTTTATTTATAGACGCTTCTATGTTTAGTAAATGCAAAATCAGGTTATTAAAATAGTTTGAAGAGGGTGAAGCTTTTTTAGTTTGCTACTGCAGAGGCTGCATCAGGAATTTGCTTAGGTAAAGGTATTTGTTATTATTTAGATTGTATAAAAGCTCACTACTTGAAAGGCATTTTCCAAATGCAGAGAAAACCTCTGTCCCAAAGAGTTTAGAGCTGAAAACAAGTTGGTGGAGGGAAGGAAGGGGGAAATTTGGAAATTATAGCAGGGCCAGAGAATCAAAATTCCTTTATGTTATATAGGTAGCATTTTTAATGTTATGCTATTGTTCCTAGAAGTGCCATCTAGATGAAGAGCGAGTTGTACTCATTTTGATGAGGGAAGTCAAGGGAAAAAAAAAAATCCTTTAATCTCCAGCAAGATGAAGGTGACAAAAGGTAAGAAAAATGAAAATTAATATGCATAGCAGTTGTGTTGCACTTACAAATTTTCAGTAGAGTTAGAAATGTAGTTAAAAATACCATATAACTTACATGATTTGATTCGAAATTCAGAATTTCCCCAGCATGCATACTGTGTCCATTGTGCAATGCCAATGCATATAGCATAGTCATTTGTTTTTTAAAATAATGTTAATCATAAGCATAGGTGATGTGATATTACATGATAACATGTAGGATCTCACAGAATTTCATTCTGGTAATTGAAGAGATTTAAGAATAGCGTGTAAGTTCTCTCTTGACGTTTAGATAGTTGACATCATCCTATTAAATAAAGGAAGCATTCAAAATTGAAGTAAATTACTTGCCAATGGTAATTATGGACTCCTGCTTCTTTATGAGTAGTATAAATTTTGCTGTTTGATGTTCTGTGCAGTTTTACAATCCCAGGTTCGTTCTTTTTCTTGTGTATCAACTAGAAAACTATTGATGTTGTCTAAATAATAGTAACTCTTAGCAAACGCCTTGAAGCCCTGTAAGTTGCATGCATTTGTAATGTGGTCATCAGAAAATATGTGTGCCATTCTCTGGTAGTTAGTAAAATTCCACAAATGTCACAACAGGCATCTAGCTCCGGTAAACTCATATCATTATTAAAATACACAGCTTTTCATAAAAGGATTGAATATAAGTCTTTGATGCCATGACAACTGCATGAATAAGGAAGCTGTTTTAACATCCATACTGTACTGTATTATATCCAGAGATTTTCCAAAACCTGCCGTGTTTTGTGGATGCACAAATACCACTGTATATAATAAAGGGACTCCAGCTTCTACATCTATTTGGTTATTCTGAAAACCTTCTTCCAAACTTCTAATCAACATTGCAAAGAGATAGATAAAGTACACTTAATCCTTCCAAGTGGTAGCTTTAAGTAGCCAAGCTTCTGATTAAGTGATTTCTTTGATGCCTAGTTGAGCTTAAAGCTTCTGGCCTGTCAACACAGGACTGAAGTCTATGTAACTGAGAGTGCTGGGGGTGAGCGATTCAGATATCTTCACTCTTTGTGCAAGGAGATCCCAATAGTCAGGTTCGCCTTCTAAAAATCTATGAAAATGTCTTCCTGTGTTATTCTTTAACATTTATTAAACTTGCAATAGGTGGAAATCTTTTTCTTCATTCTACCTTTAATTAATTGGTGTTATTCTCAGAAACTGCAACTTTGCTTTGGTATAGACAGACTTGGGATCGACAAAAGCAGTAATTGTAAAATAAATGATTAACACATTAGTGATCAAGCAAACAAGTGACAGAACTGCCTACTGAGATGATCTAGTAAATAAATATTAATGTAACTTAAGTACAGAGCAAATTAGACTACTTCTTCAAAACCTGCAGAATTTGACATCCAGATGAGTTGGTAAGGTATACAAATAGTGGTAAATGGTGCCCCTTCAGCCCTTTGCTCAGAATAAAACCTGAATTCATGGTAGCTTTATCATCAGGGAGGCCGGAACTAGATGGTCTTGAGGTCCTTTCCAACCCTAACTATTCTATGATTCTATCAATGGGAAGTATCCTTATTAATGTTAAAAATAATAGGATGTTTACCATCTAGTAGAACATACATAATTATGTTCGTTAGAGTAATTTGGTATATTCTGTGTTTTTGTGTATTGTAATTTTTAATGTAATTCCAGCTTTAATTATTTCACATAATGAGAACTATATTTAATGAGACTCTAAAAAGAGAGATTTATGATAGGGTAAAAACTACTTATATTCTGAGTTGTCTTGAAGATACAGACTTACTGGTTTACTGGTCTACTTTATGCAATTGAAATAATAAATACCTTTACCTAACTTAAATTCACTAAAATTAGCATGTCGCACAACTTAGAGAAAGTAGAAGGGGAATCTTTTTCATTTAAAATTACATACAAAAAGATGAAGTGAAATTTTGAGCAGTTTTATGAACAAAAGCCTGTGAATATTGCTTGATTAAAAAGAAAAAAGGCAATATAACAGAGTTTGGTTTTTTTCCCATTCTTTTTTTTTTTTTTTTAATTAAGTAAGTAACACATTGTCCCTCTGACATTTTTTCAGCTGAATAATTTTTCAGAATGATTACAAGGATGAGTAGTCAGTTTTTGAGAGGTGGAGTATAGTTTAGTTGGTGGGCCTGCTGTGATTGGAATTGATTAATGGGTGTTGTGATAAGCATAGAAACAGATCAGTGGCAGCTTATCCTGCTTTCAGCTGTCACAGCTGTGCCTCTTCACTCTTCTGGCCCTATCACACACTCCGGCAGCCTTTAAAGTACCTCCTTCCCTGTGGAATTTCTGCAAATCATTTACTCAAATGCCAAGATATCACAGAAGCAGCTGTTTCTGAGAAAATTTGTTCAGGCTTACATATTTGTTGTGATGAAGAATATTACATTGGAGAATCCTTTCCTACTGCACTAGGAAGCATGCTGTGCTTATACCCTGAAGAGAGGGTTAAATGATGGTTCTCATGGGCAGGTGTGCTCCCTAGCCAAGAACCTTCAACTCTGGCATGGGCAGTGACACAGTTTGCAAACGTGCTGGCTAAGTGATACTACTGTTTCTGTCTGATGGTTGCAGTAATTGCTGATTGTTGATTTTATTGCTAATGGCTTGATAGAAGCAATGTTACTATGTTTGTAAAGTCCTGGTAGTTGCTGTTTGGTTTTTGTGGTAATGTTCAGTATATTTTATAGATGCTTCTAAATGCAAGTTTTAGAAGTTCTGAATATGCTTTGAAAATATTTCCTGGTTTCTTTATTGGGAACTCTGATTACCAGCTTGATCACAGACACAACTAAGCAGCTTGGTAGGAATTGTGCAGTTTTAACAGAAAACTAGAGGTGTGTGCATTTGATACAAAATAAGGGCTGGATCTTGGCTTTTGCCAAAAAAGGTTGGATCACATGGTTCTTGAGGTCCCTTCCCAACCTGGTATTCCATGATCCAAACTTTCTATGTATCTTCATGGATTTGAGGAGGATTGTGTAGTAATGAAATGGTTTGCAGGATGTGAGGCATACTGTTCTGCAAGATCTTTCCTGTTAGTTACAGAAATATTGTCAATTTTAATGGAACCTGAATAAACCTAGCAAATGAAAATAATTGTACTGCTTTTTCTTAGGCAGTATATAATATTTTAATGAAATATTTGGTTATGTAAATCACTGACTTCTCTGTGCTTTCAATGCTTGAGGCAGCTGTATCAGCAGTGTCAATAAATATTAAAATTTGGAGCAAACTCAGGCAAGCTAAAGCTAAACTTAAAAATAAATAATGTGCTAGGGCAAGGGGTAACAGGTTCAAACTTAAACAGGGCAAGTTTAGATTGGATATAAGGAAGAAATTCTTAACTGTAAGGGTGGCGAGGCACTGGAATGGGTTGCCCAGGGAAGTTGTGAATGCTCCATTGCTGGCGGCGTTCAGGGCCATGTTGTACATAGCCTTGGGTGGTATGGTTTAGTGTGAGGTGTCCCTGCCCATGGCAGGGGGGTTGGAATCAGATGGTCCTTTCAAACCCTAACTATTCTGTGATTCTAATGCACAGAGAGGGTCTCATCTCTGGCTAAATCTGCAAGATGTCAAACTGATCCACTAAGTTGGTATACAGTTTATCTTCTGTGGCAGTCTGTAAACAAGCATAAGTTTAGACAATTAGGAAAAATATCTACTTACAAACAAAAAGATGTGTTAAGCTTCTATTCTATGTGTATGTGCAGTTTTTGTTGAGTCAAATCAGTCATAGCAGTGGAAAACTACTTCTCAGAGATTCTTTTCATTTTAAAACATATATGACAGAAAGGAATATATTGAAGAACCCTTTTTTGTTTTAAAATCATGTTGTTTATTTATTCAACAATTACTTTGTATGTCAGCCATATCTTGTAATGTCTTCTGTCATACAAAAGCAAACAAAGTCATGTTATGTTAATGACTTGTCTGAGACCATATGATTGCCTGCCTATAATTCCATGCTCTTTTGCTATAGAAAAAACATGACCCTGAATCTTAAACAGCTTTTGAATAAAGGCACCTACAATTATGAATGATAAAAAAGTTCATAGGTTTATGATTTAGTTATGTCAATTTTCTTCATTTAGTGGTTTTAGATGCGATTTTAGATGCAGCTTTCATTTGCACGTTTTGCAATTGAAATATAGCAATTCTGAAAGCACTCTTTTTATTTTTTTCCAGAATGTTAAAATAATATTAAAGTAGTGGGTAAATCACACCTATAATATTGTACCTATGCTTACTCAACTGAGAATTGATCTTTTTTTTTCATACAGCTTTTTAGATACTTGAAATCAGTACAACTATCCTATTTGCCTATCATCTAGGGCTCTGTAAAATTCAGATTTTAAGTGAGAACTGATCAAAAGGAAAGAGAAAATGTGATTATATGTTGCTCCTATGAAGTGTGGTTGTTGAATTTTCCACATCTTGATCTGCTACAGAGGGACTTGTTCTTTGGGGATTTAGCCTGCACTTTTGTACTTCCTGTGATTTCTTATTTCAAGCTTGATAGAGAAAGCATCCACTATTGTATCATTTCCTTCTGTTCTAACAGCTTTTATTCTCTTCAACAAGTGTTTACAGAAAAGTGTTGATGCTTATTAATCTGTTTCTTGTCTTGCAAATGTGCTTATGCATGATTTGTGGTAAAATTGGCATTTCTGACAGCTCTCAATGTAATCTGCATAGCACAACAAGATTGTTATACTGAGCAGATGTGGTTTGGAGTTGTTATTCTTTGTAATTACCATCATTAAGTGAAAGCATATGTCAATCAACTTTGTACTTTAAACATACCAATCGTTTCTGAGACACGCATCTGCATTTCACATACAGATATAAAATATTTTTGTTTTAAATTTATTTCTGTTGTTTCTGTTTAATACAGTACTCCATGAAAGACATGACCAAAAATGTCAAAGCAACAGATCAAGTTAAGAAAGGCTTAATTGAGGGATCATCTGGATTCTTATTTTTTCTTTTTTTAATAGACTCATCCTCTTTTCTGATGTAAAAGGCAGACATTTAGGTTTAACTTTATAAATTAAATTTATTTTGCCTTGAACTTGGACTAGGACGTTTTTTATTTCAGATAAGGAGGTTCTCCCTTATTTTTAGGAGGATTTTTAGTGTTAATATTTGGGGGCAGAAAGGAATTTGCATCAGTAAACTGGCATACTGCTTTTTTAAGAATTAATGTTTGGGTCACTAAAGTAGCTAGGATACCTGGTTAGGGCCAAAAATGGCCACACTGTTAATAAACAGGATTAGATCAGGTAATTATATTTTGAGTGGAGCTGAAAGCAAAGGCATCTTAGCCTGACTGCACAACAAATTACAGCAGAAATCTGACCAAAGCAATGACAGAGCTGACAGGATTTTTCTTCTTTTTTTCTGGTATACTGACATCAGTTGCTTGTGTTAGAGATGGTAGAGATGATGTTTGGGTTTTTTGTCCTTGGGTGTCTTTTCATGTGACATTTCTTGTCTGTGTCAAATAAGGTTAGATTGTATATAAGCTGCTAAATGTAGTTCACGTGGTGAGGTGGAATGGCCTCAGTCTTTAAAGTTATTTTAGACTATACCTTTACAGGGAAAGTAGTTTTGTTGCTTTTTTTTTAAGATATATTTTTAATATCTTCCCCAATTAAGAAAAAGTGTACATTTTTACCCTTCAGTTTCCCCAGCACGGATCCCTTTAGAATTTTGCCAGCCACATTAAAGATGATTCTGGTATCCTTTATGTGGTGTGTGACTTGTATCTGCCCAACTAACAAATAAAGCATTGTATAACTCTCCTTTGGTGTCTTTCATGAAACTATGTTGTTTAGATCAAATCAGACTTAGTCCAATTAGGAATTTTTATGGAAGTTGATGTCTGATATCAGATGCTAATCGTCAGATTCTGAGTCTTCTGCTTAAGTACTATAATAACAGATTATGAAGTTTAGAAGCCAGATAAGCTACATCCGAAGAATAAATGATATAGAAATGGTAGATGAATGAAGAAATAACTTTTTAAGGAACTGTGAAAAAAAAATCAATTAGTGCCATTTATAGAACCAGAAAACCCATGGAAATGCCAGAGGGAGCATAGCAGTACTGTTGGTTGATACTCAAGGATCACCTGCTGCAAGCTCAAGGGCGACACATCCCTACTAGAAGAAAGTGCTGCAGGAAGGCCAGGAGACCTCCTTGGATGGACAAGGAGCTGCTGAGGAAAATTCGAAGGAAAAAAAGAGGCTTATAAAAGGTGGAAGCAAGGACAGGCGGCCAGGGAAGAATACAGGGATGCTGTCTGGGAAACTAGGGAACAGGTTAGGAAAGCTAAGCCCCAGTTAGAATTAAACTCGGCTAGGGATGTTAAGGATAACAGGCAGGGATTCTATAGGTACATTGCAAATAAAAGACAGGCTAGGGACAATGTGGGTCCTCTTGAGAAGCCATTGGGAGAACTGGCTACCATGGATATGGAGAAGGCTGAAGTTCTTAACGATTTCTTTGCCTCAGTCTTCACTGGAAAATGCTCTGACCATACCACCCAAATCTTGGAAGGCAGACACAGGGACAGTGAGAATAAAGACCCCGGGCCCACTGTAGGAGAGGATCTGGTTCAAGACCATCTTAGGAACCCGAACGTACACAAGTCCATGGGACCTGATGAAATCTATCCATAGGTCCTCAAGGGCCTGGCAAATGAAGTTGCTAAGCCACTGTCCACCATATCTGAAAAATCTTGGCAGTCAGGAGAAGTTCCTGATGACTGGAAAACAGGAAATGTAACATGCATTTTCAAGAAGGGGAAAAAGGATGAGCAGGGGAACTACAGACCAGTCAGCCTCACCTCTGTGCCTGGCAAAATCTTGGAGTGGATTCTCCTGGAAGGCATGCTGAGGCACATGAAAAACAACAAGGTGCTTGGTGACAGCCAGCATGGCTTCACTAAGGGGAAATCCTGCCTGATCAATCTGATGGCCTTCTATGATGGGGCTACGGAACTGATGGACCGGGGTAGAGCAGTTGGTGACATCTACCTGGACTTGTGCAAAGCGTTCAACGCTGCCCCACACAGCATCCTTGTCTCCAAGTTGGAGAGATGTCAATTTGATAGGTGGAACACTCCATGGATAAAGAACTGGCTGGATGGCTGCAAGCAAAGAGTTGTGGTCAACAGCTCAATGTCCAGCTGGAGAACAGTAACGAATGGTGTCCCTTAAGGATCAGTGCTGGGACTGGTCTTGTTTAACATCTTTGTCGGTGACATGAACAGTGGGATTGAATGTGCCCTCAGCAAGTTTGCTGATGACACCAAGCTGTGTTTGGTTCAGTTGATATGCTGGAGGGAAGGAATGACATTCAGAGGAAGCCTGACATGCTTGTGAGGTGGGCTGATGCCAACCTCATGAAGTTTAACCATGCCAAGTGTAAGGTCCTCCACCTGGATCGGAGCAATCCTAGGCATGGCTACAGGTTGGGCAGAGAAGAGATTCAGAGCAGCCCTGAGGAGAAGGACTTGGGGGTGTTGGTTGATGAGAGAATG